>UYWX01020378.1:0-28035 GCA_900622495.1 Hydatigera taeniaeformis | reverse complement strand
AAAAAACTAAGTTTCATAAAAACTTTAATAAACTATAATATTTTAAACCTAATGCATGGCATTACTAACGAGGTCCTTATATACTTAAATAATTTCATGTGCTCGCTACATTTTATACGACCTGTTTAACTCACTTAAATTGACGGCGCCGTATTTGAGGAGGGATGATACGCCTTGCCGATTATGTTGTGATTGTTGGATATGATTTCGACAAATCAAGTAAGTTATGTCGCAGCACACCTTTCGGCGCTGCCTAAGATTGTTATACACCGGGCTAGGACTCTCGTTTTGAGTAGTTAATATATATGTCACTAACTAAATAACGGTTTTACATTTTTTCGCTGGTATTTTGCTTGCCTTTCGCTCCTCTTAAGTTGTCACGCACTAATTTTTCGTTCTGATTGACGGATTTATGGCTAGGGGCTTCATCGTGTGCTGCTTTTGCCACCAATGAGTGTGTTTAGTACTAAAATTTATGGATGCCTTTCATCAGGCAACGTTACGCATTTACAAGGTTGAAAGCTGTCCGGTTTTTGGAATCTGATTTTCTTAACTTTCACAACTTTTCTTTGTTTTAGTCGAATTTGAGAGCCAAGGTCGAGTATTACAGCGATTCCCAACGAAAGAGTGGAAAAATTACCCTTATGACTTTCATGTGGAATCTGTACGTGTATGGTTGGGATGTAGTTTAAAACTTTTCTGCTGGCCATGGGTTTTAGACTTTTTATAGCCCAGAGCAGTTTCAGTATTACTATTTTATTCCAATAAAAGTTCCGCTGCCAATCTTCACAGGCAACGTTCCGTAGATAAAATGTAAATACAAAGTTCAATTTTTGTCAAATATGAAATACTTTCGGTTTTACGAAAGTTTTACACCTTTCAGTTCTGCCAGCCGTGCGGATGGCGACTAACAACAAATCGCCAGGCACCAACCTTCTTCGTTGCCTATCTGACAGGGGTAGATGGTAGCCACTACTATGCCGCCTGTCTCACTTTCTACGAAGCCGTTTCAGGTCAACAGCAACACGTTTACCAACAGCGATCCCAAATTAATCGCAACACTAACACTCCAGATCCGCACTATCACCAGGTCATCGTAGCTGCTTCTCCCGCTGGAAGTTTGAGTCAGCTGAATAGTTGCGAAAGTCTAGCTGTGTCATCGGGCAACTTCAATGGGGTATCGATGGATCCAAACCTCATCCGACCCACTGAGCTCTTCGCTCCGAAATGCATAGTTCTCCTTGCCCGTCACCAGCATTTCAAAGTGCTTCAGGCATGTTCCTAAGCTGATGTTTGATTAGTTAGGAGGCTATTTCGCAGAACCCTGGCTCTGTGCCTTGTATGAAATTATGCATCCGAGCTGCGCTATGCTGATTGTAGAACTCGAAACTATCTTTTTTCCAGAATTGTTTGAGCATACTATACACTACATTCATGGACAGCCCAAAGGAGTTTAGCCTGGAGGAAATCGTTGGAAATATTGTCGGCGGTGTTGAAATACCCCCTATCGGTGGGTGACTAATTTTTTTAGACTTTAATCCTACATTATCGGCTCTACTCAATATTATTATCACTTTTTTAGCATTTTTCGCTTTGATACAGTCAGTGAAAATAGCAAAAGCATTCTCAGCCTATTTTGATTAGGTTTTTCTCTTGCATTTCGTTGAAATCAGGATTTACTGCTACTTCTTTTCTCCCATGCTGTCTTCTTTTCATTCACCGATTATGTATGTTCTCGAATCTTTATATTTTTTTGCGATTCCGACTATTAAAAGTAGCCTTATGATATTTTTGCCTTCCAGAGACTGTATATTCATAATATTTCATTAATCGGTTTGTAAACAGGTGTTTTTGTTTCGCTTACTATTTCGTTTGTTGAATCTAACGAACAACTTTAGCCTAGTAGTAGGTTTTAATCTCTTGATGTGTTTTCCATATACTATTTCGCTCAAATTGAAGTTTGTTTTAGTAGAATCTGTTAGAAAGCGTCACTTTATGCAGAACAAAACTTGTTGTGAGCTCAAGAAGTTTTATCGGACTGGGTTTAGATAGAGGCATTTTTGGATCTCCTTCGAGTTTGTTCTGATGAGCAGCCTATCCATAAGCTTTACATCAAACTTTTTAATGGTTTACTTTAGGTTTTCTAGCTTATGTGGTTTCATTATAGAAATCCATTGAAAGTGGAACAAGCCTAGCATGTAAATTTACCCAAGTCCCACACGCGTGGAACGTCCCCCTAATTTATTTTTTACAGACTTCTCTATTGCATTTACGCAGTGGCTCTCTAAGTGGGCGGAGTAGCATCCCAGTGGCAGTCGCTTTGAGTGTCTTGTATTTAAATAATTCTGCGTATGTCAACGTTTGTGATCATAATCCTAATTTTGATTTTGAGATGCTCTTCCGTTATTTGAGTTTCTCGTCGTGGTAACTACCAAAAAATTCGCAGTTATGCGGTTAATTTATCCTGCGTGCGTGTTGTTGGAAAATTTCGAGATTATACTGACTGTGGGTAGTCTGGTGAGAAATTGCAGTTCGCAAATCTAACCTGGCTTGGAGAAAGGGGATTTAATTTACCACTTTTCAATGCCTAGAATTTATTTTAGTAGCACATTTCCACTATTCTGCGTATTATAGCATGGAAAAATTTAAATATATTGTGTCCAGGGGGCCCCCGAAAAACTTTCACGGTGGGTGCCAACGACCGTCAAACTGTACAACCTGCCAAGTGTCAGACCATACCCGTCACTCGCTCTTCTGTGGCAAGCCTTTTCAAATACTTAGGTAAGAACGCTAAGCCCATCTTACGTAACACTTTGAATCCGCATAAAACCAAAATGCTCTGCAGCCTTCCCTTCAGATGCAAAATATAGGGGTTTGATGGGAAACTTCACACAGGGTAAACTTTTTTCCATTTCTCGTTATTTTGTAGTAGTGGTGCTGTTTTGGATCTTGAATATTGTCTTCTGTACTTTTCCATTAATAAGTTGTAATTTTGTTTCAAGAAGCTGAACAGTGCTACCCAGTTTGCTTTTACTGCTTGCTCTGTTGTCGCGGTGCTAATTTTTGGCTCAGTAAACTGTTTTTTAGTTGGTGGATCGTGTTCGGCCTTCCTTTTATATGTGCAACAGTGTCTTGTCCAATATGAACGACTAGGACTACTACTTCATTTATCCATTTTATCAGTTTCCACAGTACTAGTTCATGTATTGTGTGAAGGATTACAGTAATCCGTCTCTTGTTTGCTTACCACTGTTGGTAATGCAAATGAGTTGCTGAAAAGATGGGTTTCCATGAGTATGTTTCGTTGCTAATTAATTTAATACTCATCTGACTCATTACTCCACTCGGTAACTGAGTTGCCAGTCATGTCTTTTTGAGTACCATCTCGTTTCTTCTTTCAAGACTGATGCTCTACAGGCCATTGAAACGGAGAAAATCAGTTTACATGCAAACATTCGCGCGATTACAGCTACTTTGTGAGACTTGTGAACTTTTTGGCACGCCTTTGTGATCAGTGTCTTAAATTATCTTCAAAATTTGCGTGTTCACGCATTTCACATGTGGATTTGTGCGCATAACCATGTCCAGGTGCCCTACATTTACGCCTTGACGTAATAATTTAGTTGCATCAGCAGGTTTGTTTGCCATTAGTCGAATAATTCTAACAAATGAAGTGATATCTTAACCACTACTTTATTTATTGATGGCTGCTTACTTGTGATATGTTTAAGAAAGTTGCATCCCATAATAGCACAAACGACATCTCTTTGGCGGACACACCCTTTTGCCGCACAAAATCTCCACATCTACCTGAATCACTTTCACGGTTCGTGATATTTGGCATTGGTCGCAGCAGCTGTTCACGTTTTATCAATTCCATCTTTAGAGCGTGCTTTTTCTCCTTCCATGTAATCTATGTACGGGCATGTGCAAATTAGCAATGAATTCACAAGTATCCGGTTGACAAACCTCTGAGATCTTTATGAAGATGATACTTCATGTCTATACGGCTTTACTGTTTGAGTCCTATTGATTTCTTGCTCATGGCTTTTCCGTACCTTTTTGCCTCCCACCTTCTTCCGAACACCAGGGCAAAAACGTCGTTTTTGAACCGGGCCTGTGTGGCAAAGCCATGCTGTTCCATCCACCTCAATGCATACCGATCCTCTAACCGTTAAATGTCATAATGGGGTTTTCGTTTCTTCCATTCTTCTGCTGATTCATTCTCCGCATCTCTCCCATAGCCTTGACGTGAATTGATAGAGTTTATTTTACTCAGCTGCCTTTCATGTTTTAAAGTAGCTCGAAATTATTACTTTTCGGCTTTAATAGTGATCGATTTTGAGGATGTCAGTTTTGCCTGGCAAACTCGAAACAAAAGTGTTCTTTAAGATGCAATAAAGCATGGTTACTGTTTTTCTGTTTAGCACTATCTACAATTTTCGCTTCAAGGCAATGTCTAAATTTTGCGTTCGGCATTTCTTTTGCTTACAAAACTTACCCAAATCGGAAATAACATGGTACTAATGATTATTTTCCAGGAATCGATAATGTGCTGCTGATGTTCACGGCGATGCTGAGTGACCAAAAGCTATTAGTCTGCTCCCAGAGCTTGGTACGTCTCACCGAGGCCTGTCACGCTCTCACATCGATCATCTACCCGCTAAAATACGGGTGAGCTTGCTTTCTAGCACTTTCATCACGTGCATGGGGGTCAACAATCTGCTTGAGGCTTGGACACGTGTTTAATGCGATGGTAATCGCCCAGGTCTGGAGTTATTCGCCCCTTAAAGACGAGTGACTTGGTCGCTCTCGGCCTTCTATTGGCATAGGTGGGCAAGATGCCGTGTGCAACGTCACCGCCTCTACTGCTGCCTCACAAGGCAAGGTCCTTGACTGGCAAAACAATAAAAACCGAACGATGTCCTATTTTGCATTATAGCAAACCATAGTCCAGATAGCGCTTATGCAATCCTTCTCTGATACCGTTGGCGAAATCATGAATAGCTTTGGCTAACTTAGTAATCCATTTATTGCAGTAAGGTTCTTTTGTTGAATTAATTTTGATTTTTGGTTTTTGGTTATGACAATTTTTCAACCAAACTCAATGCCTTTAAAGGGCTCAAAATTTCCGCTGGCGATGCGAAAACACTCGAAAATCGTTTGGAAGAAGTCCTTTTTTAATTTCTGTAAATATTAATAGGACTCAGTATTACTATCATTCTTTGAATTGTGTTTTTTTCATCCCAGTCACACTTATGTTCCCATTCTACCGAAAGGCCTGGTCGATTATCTGAGTGCCCCAACACCCTTCCTTTATGGAATCCACGCGTCCTACTGTCATCTTCTTCCTGACATTGTAAGCGATTCATGCAAAGCTATACAAGCACGCTTACACATCCCTGATTTTTATGTTATACGGGCGAATGTCGCGTTTCGATGTCATTGACAGATCATAATTGACTTTAACAAAGTCAACACCCTTCATCAGGCGTCAACTTTTTTCGTCAGTTGCCTTTTCAAGAATTTATGAGTCTTCTATTCTAGGTTGTGGCAGTGAATCAACGTGGATTTCCAGCATTTGTTTATTGTTGTGTAGAAATTGAATAGTGGTTTCATATATCGAACAAAACTGACAGTATGTATGCCTCAGCCCTAGGTTATTTTGTACCAAGCTTTTTTATCTTTTTATACTGCCCACTTTTTGTCAAGTTCTAACGGGTACATCATTGTGCACTCATCCTTTTCCCCACAGCCGGATGTATTTATAGCGGATCTCGACGTTGGACGTGTTATTTGCCCTGAGAACATCCCTCTCCCTCAGATACCACAACCCTTTCTCACTGAATCAATACAAAGCCTTTTCCATGTGAGAACCTATCTGATTACATTGCTTTTTTCTGTTTCGCCTCAGTTGTACACACTATGATTTGTATATAGGATTACGAAATTTTGAATCCTTAACGGCTAGAGAGTTTTGTTAATCATAGCACTTTGCATCTAGATATTGAGTCCCGAACTATTGACCTCTGACAATATCTATCCTCCTCTACCCGGGTCTATATCCAAACTGACTCCTGAGCAGATCGACAAAAGACTCCGTGCTGTATTCTTGCATCTATTTGCTTCCATCTTCGCTGGCTATCGCTCCTGCCTCACCATCACTCGCATTCATCCACAACCCGTCATCCACTTCAACCAGGTGAGCACATCATAATTTCCACGCACTTTCCTTTACAGGTAACCCGATCATGCTTGTTTATACTCTGGACGTCCTAATTAAGAAGAAAATTTGGCTTCTCATTTCACCTCCAGCAAATGGTAATAATAAAACTAGCTGAGCTTAATCAATTTGCGGGTGCTAGATCCTTTAAAATTTACCTCGTACAAATAATATATTCAATTTCGACCATTATTTGCATATGTAAGTATCGGAGTCGTCTACGTAGCTGTGGCTCCACCGCACTTTTTCTGGCTGTGTAAATGTTAAGACCCACTGAAATCGAACTAAGCTAGGAACTTAAATATTTTTATGTTTTGTGTGTAGTCGCTGTTTCTGGTGTTGCGGGGCGTACATGAGCCGGACGACTTTTTCGACCGCCTCCTCTCCAGCATGCGCTTCCACCAGTTTGTGCTGGAACGCGGTCCACCATTTCGAGTGTGTGACCTCTTCGATGAGGCGTACGATGTGGCGCGCGTTGATGCACAACATCTCGTGCCTCAATTTGTGGCTGATGTCTCATTCCCTGACGTTGATTACGAATCCTTCGTCACTGATTTTACCAACTCTCTTGATCGCATAGCTCAAAAGTTCATGGAAAATGTATGTTTTTAGTGCGCCTGTGTGACGCCCTAGTTATCCCTACGTGAACCTGGCGTCACAATTATGCGGAGAGAGAGTTCACCCTAAGTACTTGCACTGAACGACCCATGATATTTTTGATTTTGGTTTTATAGGTAGCACATGAGTAGGTGTTTTTGGTAGTTTTGGTGTCATAATGGACCACAATCGCATCCAGTGTGTACTGGTCAGCTTTCTTCTGAAGTATTGCCAGCAAAAAGTGGCTTTTCAGAGGCTTATACAATGTAGAAAAAACATGGAATTGCTTCAATGCCATTGTTTACCCAAATGAGTCAGCCTATCACTTATTATCATGACATCGAATGTTGAATCGCATTCACCCTAGGCTCACATACTAACTATGAGTTCCTCTTTGCATCGTTATATTTCAACTCCTCTACATTTCTTTTCTCGCCTAGTCCAAGGCATTACATTATAAACCTTCCTGGTTAAACATTTTTGCCAAGGATTTACACACCTGCAGCTCTGTTTGCCTTTTTTGAGCACAGAAACGTAGAGACCACTTGTAAATGGATGACCATTTTTGAAGTGCGCATTCAACGGGGTGTAAAGCTTCTTCTACTTTGTCCTTACGCACTTTATCTCTCCGATGCAGCGTAAAAGTACTTCGTTAAATTTGACGAGGACCGATTGTAGACAACGCGCTGGTACATTCACGTTTGCCATGTTACCCCAATAATGTCCATATATTTTTCGTAATCACTATTGTAAAACTCTCACCTTCGTGTCAAGCAGTATTGACTAACATTTTCGTTGAATTTAATGCCTTTAGTCTACTCTAATTTCCAATGTGGGGGAATTTTGTGACGGGGCGATTCGGATTTAAGGTAGGAAATGTGCAAGGTCCATCTTTTTAAGGCGGTTTGAACCACAATCATCGACCGACTTTTCCACTTAATGCCTTTGAAGCAACAGTCAATTACTAAAATCATGTAATATTGAAGATTGTCTGCATCGCCCATTTCCCCTTACGCAGGAGCAAGACGAGGGCCATCAAATTGTGGATGTTATTCAGGCGGAGGCTGTAGAAGCGCATAATCGTCTTCACCACCGCCCATTCCCTCGCCTCAACTCTCAGAAGGTAGATGAGTTTACACGGGTAGCCCAGGAGTTGCGCAGTCAATCGTGAGTTCTGTTTTCAACTACAGATATTTGAGTAAATTCCTCCACGGACGCCAACTTCAGCACCGTAGTTTGGCAATACCCACAGTCAGAATTGATTGACTGAGGATGTAAGATGTATGCATTAAAATGTAGGTACTTCTTTTTTGCTCTACGAACGAGTTGCGATGTGGCCTTGTTGGCTGAAAATTGAGCGAGATAACTGCTGTGTCCACAGTGTTTGTAATTTGCCATTTCGATTACACCGTGAAAATTATGGGAATCACGTGAACCACTTTGGCAGTCAAAACATATGATCTGCCATTCTTCTCATCATTCTTTAATTATTCTAGCAATATATTGGTCCTTATTTGGTTCTTATTTAAACTAAAACCAATGTTTTCTGTCAGCTCTCCACTCCAATCAAAACTTGATTCTGCTGTCAAAGCTAAAATGTTATTTGAATTTTTAGCGTGCAAATCTACATTATCCCTTGACTTCTTTCGTGCATGGAAATAGGTTTTGACCATGTGTTTGTGCTGCATTCAGACTTTTCTCTCTATCCAGAGCGCCACCAACTATAGAGATAAAGGAAAAGCCTCGTATCGTACCCAAAGGTGAGCAGCTGGACCGTAACGCATTCAAATCGGAGCTACCCTCGGACAAATGCCGTGTTATCCGTGAATTTGTCGCTGACATCTTTGATTTGCACATCACTGAGGCTCTCAAGGTGTCTCTTTACTTCATGACCTTTATCGTTCCCAATGTTGTGGTTTCTCAATGAAACTGCATAAATTTTTCCGTGTTCTATTAACCACGGCCTCTGCGTTACCGCAGTACATTGATTTGGATAATAACCCTTGCAATATTGCTTTGGTGTATTTTGTTCTTCATATTTTTCTATAATATTCGTTATTGACTAGGACCTTTGTTTCCAAACCATCCCTTTTTGTGCTTACCGATACTTCAGTGTCCAGTCGATCTTTTCTCACACATCGTTTAAAGCAATGCTCCAGCGCTCAAATGCCACTGTTCTCTCATCTTTTATGCAGTTCTCCCAAATGCATATGCCATAGATCTTATTTCTATTTATATTTATTTCATGCACTCAGTAATACTTTTTATCTGAAAGTCGATTCGATGACCTTGAACGTCAGCTAACGACTGTATTTGTAAGTGCTAAATCCGGTGCGTGCGTTTTCAGCGTCGTAACACTATTCGGCAGGACTTGAAATCGCAGTCCTTCCGACGCCTCTTTGTGGACGAGCTGTGCAAGAGGATCATCCCACCGGTGACCTCGAAAAGTTCTGACTCCGCCTTCTCCGAGGGCGTGATTGTGGAGTACGAGCGTCGGGCTTCACTTAATTGGGAGCAGTTTGATGTAATCGTTGGACTCCTTGATGAGGCCTTGCGCTATGAGGGAATGTCTTACAACACCGTCATAGCTCCTCCTGTTTTGGAACTTGCTACCAGAATCAGTACTGTAGGCGTTGATTTAGAATTCTAAAACGCATACATGCAATCTAACTTTTAAGCAAATATGCTTTGAACCCACTTCTATCTTACTGATAAAGAGGCAGAGTTAGAATAGCACGAGGCTGTAGACGCTCCATATCGGTCCGGCATAAGAAGTGGGGTCATATCATAGCTTCTTTCCTTCCCTTCATAACTGCATTCTCACAAATTACATCCAGTTTAAGTAGCTCTGCTTTTTCCAACAGCCGACACTGCAGTTATCCGATTCAGTTAACATTGATATTGGGCACACAGTTCAGAGTGACATTTTCGACTGAATACAATTGGTTGTTGTTGTGGCGCATACGCACACGTTTCATTTGCGTTATCGTCCGTTTATATTGTTCAATAGCCTTGTTGGTCGCACCAAATTCTGCCCTGAAGCACTTTTCTGCTGCCTACTAATCACAAAGCATGATCAAGTTCTCGGTATAGACTTTATTGAAGAAGCTACTTACGTCAGTTGCTGAACCCATCAGATCTCTAGTCTAGCGCCTCATTGAGCCAAGTTGTGGAATGCAGTCGGAAATAGTGCGAATAACTTATCAGTTGTATCCACCTTCCTTGTTGTAGCAACTCGGTGGGATGCGTTATTTTGCTAACATGACTCATCACATTCAACGCCACAGAATCTGGTCAGAAATGAGTTTCTGGGAGGATGTCTTCAACGAGCAAGTGAATAATCAAATCAAACAACTCTATTTGCATCAATCTGAGGAGGAGCGCAAATGTGGTATTTCCACTGCTTATCTTCCGGTAAATTTTCTCTCCGTTCTTATGCTCGTGTGAATCATACATGTGATCAGCATTACTACAAGGTCACATGTGCCTTTTACACCGTGATATAATTCCATTTATGTAGTCTCGGTGTGTTTTTAGCTCACTAGTCATCAAATCGTTTTATTTTGGAGGGGATTCTTTACTCTTAAGCAAACAATTGGGTTTCGGCATTTTCTGCTGATTACGTGATGTATCGGTAGTCTATGCATGGACGGATTCTCAAGGAGTAAAGTGCTATGCATATTAATGATATTGGAAAAGATGACTTTCACCAGGGTTATGACTTGTAGATGTCGCTATATGAGGAATGAGTATTATTTTTTGCTTTTTTCTTGAAGCCAATTCATTCGTCTGATCAATCAGTTTTGGAGATAGCTGCGGAGGAGCTGCGCTCAGGTGGTCTGCGATCGCCGGAGCTGCAAGCGAGTCTGCAGCAACAAGAGGAGGGCACGGTGTACTCGCAGATCCTCCATTTTATAAACCTTATCATCAACTTCCGTGTTCCTCTGAACGCTGCAGCACCTCTCATTCCCAGCACAGACCCGTTAATGGGCGGCACTTCTGCTTCTACTACGTTGCAGGCGACTGCCTCTGTCGGCACTGTTCTTCCTGCTGGTGGCGCTCAACAGCATCAGCGTGGGCTGCCAAATGGCTGGCCTGCATGCACTTCCAGCCCAATCAACCAACTCAATGACAGGCGCGATTCGCCCTCCGCTAGGTGAGGACGTTCTCTCTCTGACTACCCTATGCACTCGTATGCTTGCTCACTATGAAGCAATCCTGATTGTAGCATAGTTAAGGCGGCATTTTAGTCGCTTATTACTACATTTCATTTTTGGAAATGTGTGGAAACTTTTATTCTCCCTTTGTATATGGTCGATGTGCTGGGATATATTCATTTGTCAAATCGACATGGCTACAAGCTACATCCAATTGCTCAATGCATTGCGATAAAACCAAAGCTTCGAGGTGTAAAGCTGGTCACATTGTTCCCACTCGCTACCGCAATATTCGTGAGCATAATCGAATTTTGTGTGTTTACTTTCTGCTAGATTTTTTTCCTGTACATGCTCAATAACTTTCTCCCATTACCTGTGTGGAATGCTCTTAATAACCTTCACGTGTTGCGATCGGTTAAGGGTGGAAGACCAACACACGCGTGTTATAGGAGCATTGGAATTCAGCTTAGGAGGGTCATATTTGGCTTGTCTATTTTGTTTCAGTATGTGTATGTTCTTGCCTATTCAGGGAAATTCGAACCCACCTAGGACATTTTTAAGGAGGTTCAGAAGTTACTGGACCATTTTTCAAGGCGTTGACACTTAATTTACTTTTGTCAAGTTTCTTGTACTTTGTTGGGACTTGTTACCACTTTTTTGTGCTAGTAACGGGCTTACTTCGGCTACGAAACGAACTCTCTTCTTTGTAGTTTTGCTATACACTGTGTTTGCGGTATGCGTTGACATTACGATTAGTTGCAAGCTTCTATCATGCAAAAATACGATTTATCGACGGTAGGTTGATGTGCCTTATGAGGATTTCACCTTCAAATATAAAGTTCTCCGATTGGCTTCATTGATCTCTTCAACTTTCCGCTTATTTATATATTCTGAAAGGAAGTTTCCGAGCCATTCTGTGATTTCAGAATTTATGGTTAAGGGGAATTGTGAAACAGTCGTTCATAATTTCTTCTTTTGGATAGCAAGAAGTTGGTTGTAACCATTGCAGTTTTGGAGTCTATTACGCTTTCGTTACATACACACACACACATTAGCATATGTTTAAAGCAAACTTTACCTTTTATTCTTAATATTAGATTTTTCGACGCCTAGTACCTTGTTGTGGGGTGGTTGAAGAGACGAGTGTGTATTTACGGGAGCTGAGAGGCTGTTTCGTACTATTAAACGCGCACATAAAAGTTATGCTTTATTTAATTTTACCTTTTGACTTTTTAGTACATTGCCACTGTCAAATCACAACGAACGTAGATCCGTTTCCCATGGTGGTGGTAGCAGTGGCAGCGGAGGTGGAGGGCTGAGTCAGTACCACGGTCACCACGCTTTGTCGATTCCTCTTGGAGGAGGTGGCATTTCATCGTCGTCATTGTCGCGAGACGCTATACCAAACTCTGACGTTGTCCTTATCGAGTTGGCAGAGTGGATCTGCAAATTCGTTGAGAAGGTTGGCGCCGAAAACGCCCTCCCGGAGGCTAGCATTATTCAGATTAAAAACAAAGTAGACAGTATGTTCTCACCTTGTTCTTAACTGGTCTAAATGACGCCCAATCGCCATTGATTAAACAAGTTTCTCTCGTTACTCGTTGGGGATTTAATGGAAATACCTCGATAAAACTATTTAAGCGCACATATGAACAGCCATTCATAATTTCTGCTCATAATGGCTAAAAGCTTCTTAATCAATTTTCTTCGTTTATTTGTGAAATAAATTCAAACTCCTTTGTATTCTGTCAGCTTTCTACGAACAATCGAATTTTGTCTATATGCTTACTTGAGGTCATATTTTTTTATCGCCATCGTGCCATTTTAATTTTGCAATAAACTCAAAAATCAACTCTTTTGTTAAGGTATTTTGGAAGGTCATCTGCTCAACCTGGCAGACATCTATCCCGAAGTGAAGAAAATCCCGAAAATTAAAAAGGTGACGCTGGTTTCAGTAATAAATCGATTTATCGATTGCCCATGGCAATAGCATAGGATTGCTTGTTGTCAGATTGATTGCCCTAACTTCCTATTCTATGTTTTTGCGAAAACTATGTTTTTTGTTAAAGCGTTTCTTTGGTCTTCACTGAATACAAATAACCAAATTGTAGCCGGAAATTGCAAACCCAGCACTTCTTGTGGGCGAGAGCATAATTCGGCTGGCGGGTCTGGACCGGCTTCCCTGTCAGTTGCTCATCGATGGCCGAATGGAGCGGGTGAGCGACGGTGGGAGCAACAGTGGTGGTGGCGGAGGAGACTGGAGCCGGTCGGAACCAACAATCCTCTTGGATGCCAACAACGCTAACGTAGCAGCGCCTTCCTCACACGAAATCTTCAATGAGGAGCTGGATAGTGTGATCCGCACCCTACTACCCGCTCAAGGAGCCCTCTTCATTACAAACTATCGTGTCATATTCATTGGCGTGCCCAAGGATCCCTTTCGTATGCGCTTCCCTATTGGTCTGAGATAAGACTCAGATTTCTCATGATTCTGGCTTTTTATTAAGGAAGGAACTGCTGTCTGTCACAGTTTGAGACGTAGTAGATTCCAACTGACTGTCTTATTTGTGTCATGTCTGCTTTTTAGTTACAACTTCTCAAATAGACTTTGAGTCTTACAATAGTCCGACGAATGCATGCAGTTCACTTTAAAGGGATATTTATGCTCATGCGATTCAATAAGTTTTATTTGTAGTGTAACAATATGGAACCTTTTTTTGAACTTAAGTTTTTGAGAATAGGTTGTGTACTTCGTCTCACTTTATTTCATTGTCTGTAAAAGTGCCTCGATGCGTCTTATTGATAATCAGACGTCAGCACTTTCACCTTCATTTTTTGTTTTTGAAAAATTTCGCGTTTTTAATTTTGCTGAAAACCATTTGCTTCTGTTTTCAACATGTCTGTACGTGCTTGTCGAGCGAGATGGTATGCAAGTGTTGGTGCCAAAGTCATATTTTAAAATAAAACCATCGTTTCGAAAGCACACAATATGCACAGCGCTTATCAGTAGCTTAAGCAAGTAAGAGGTGGCGCTTAATCTACCATTGAGGACCGTTGAGCCAGTTCCTGTACCATTGTTCTCATATAGAGTCAAACAAGGTAGTCTGCCGCAGTTTCCCTGTCGCTGCATTACACTCGATCAAACGAATGGGTAGCGCACGGGTTGTGACCACCATTCCCGTGGCACCTACAATTGCAACCTCCTTCGAAATGGGTGTCGGGGGAGGTGGCAGTGGTAAGAAACAGCATCGGAAGCTGCGCATTGGCAGCGCTGCGTCTTCTTCCTCCACAGAGACACTGGACGTCTACCGTCTGCGTGCGCTGACAATGCAGATGATGCGCCTCGGCTTTGATCCCGACGAGGTATCTTCTGAGGCACGTGACGAGTTACGACGTGTCCTAATTGAGTTGCGCTTCCAAGCCGTCATTGGACTCAGTTTCAACTCTCTGAACTCTCGAGCGTCCGAGGCATTGCTCGCTTCGGAAGCTGCACATGGGTACGTTCATAAAATAACCCTTATTGTCGTGATCTTTTAGTTTTGTAAAGATCATAAAATCAACTAATTTTTGCGGGTGTTTGATTAGTATCGCTGTTTGTAAATTTATATTTACCTTATCTTATTGTGATTCAAAATCCTTCCTTATCTTGCTTTTAATGCAACAGTCCGAGGTCATTGCTTCATTCTATTTGAAACGGTATACTATACACGCTTCCCTGCTTATTCGATAACGTTCACGCAGTTCCACACCGATTTGTTACTACATATGCCACGAACGTTCATATCCAACCACTTACAACTTTTTAGGTCATATGAACTTGACTAAGTGTGCTTAATTTACCACATTGCTTTCAGTTTTATAATGTACTTTCACAAAGTTCCCTTTATAGAATACTTCTTTTTTTGGGAGTTTCTCAAGATTAAGCCCATAAAGCTCTTCAACCTAATTCATAACTAACGTCAGTTCGTCTTAGCCGTTATTTTTCTCCTCCCTTTACAGGCTATAGGAACTCCATCCTAATCTCATAACAACCGAAGCATTTTTTGGCCGTTTATCACTATTTCTAATTCAATGTCTTTTTGGATGAATTGATTTTTTTAAGAAATTGGTCTTGGTACTTCCAGTAAATATCGTGTGGTCGATTACGAGCTACTACATAGGATTGTTTGCCATTATTTGTGATTGCTTCATTTAGCCCTTTTCTTACAAGAGCTCACTTAACTAATGCATGATTTTCGGTTACGCCCTAAAAAGCTGGCCTCGAACATGTCTTTCTGGTGAAATTTATTTATGCTCTGCTTTGGCAACCATATGACCAGTCCACGCCGATTAAGATGGTTTGTAATGCCGTTATCAGTAATTCCACTCTGGACTGAAGCACAAATAAGGTTTTGGTAGTTATTACTTAATTTACCACTTGAAGGTACCGATCTCCACTACCTATGCCAGCATCGAATCGACCAATAAGCCTACAGTCTCAAGAAATGGACGGTGGTTTGACATCGATTCGATCGAAAGAGGGCGATGACGACGACTCGGCGAGTCTGTCCATCGTGAGCAGCAGTCGGAGCGGGCGTAGCAGTCGAAGTCAGTCGCAAACTACCAACACGATGCAAGCCGTTCTCATGCAAACGACCGGTCCACGTCTCCGTAATCTCTCCGCAGTGCAGTCTGTCATCGCTGCCGCCACCTATCGGCTTTCTGACACTGACTCCCTTGAAGCTACCACCACTGGACTCTCAGACGACTCTTTACGAGGTTAGTCTGCCACTTTCCATCCCGATTTACCCTGTATTTTGTCTACAGTCATTGTATCACCAAATTATGCATTTGGTAATGGTTTAGAAAATCCTAATGCGTGCCTGTGTATGAAAAGGAAGTCTTATTATGGGTATGCAAATTAAATCTTGTTGACAAAATTTTTAACTATATTCTGGCACCATACCATATTATAACACAAGAGTTATGCATCTAGCATGAATCCTGTTTCATTCTGGTATTGTGATGGGTCATATCAGTTTTTGTACTTTTGCATTGGCCACTATAGCGGAACCGTATTTGAGGCGGGCCATTAGGCAGTGCGGATAATTTTTGTCGATGTTGTCAATCTCATTATTAATAATCATTTAAGTGAAATACATGGATGTATTCGTTAGTGTAATGGAACTGGTGATGAACTATAATCCTGTGGTAGATTGATGTAGCGTGGCAATTGTCCTTCACGAGACCTCTACTTCAAGCGTAAGACATTAAAGCGAGTTTGTTGATAAAATGTTTTAAGTGTTTTCTTCCATTATGTTCGCTTCTTTCGCTTGTTGACTATTAGCATGCCGCTTATTTGGGTTGGATGATCTTCTTTGTGGGCGAAGGGGAGCTTAATCACTACCTCGACTTAGTTACTGTGCCAAGTCATCACTTACGTATAGGTCTGTTTGTCATTTTGTCTCAAGTGGACGAGCTTACTGACGCACGGTCACTACTCTCCATGACTTTGGCAAGTCTACGTTCGGCGGGTCAGGATCCGGCAATATCGGAGGCATTGCAGCACTCACCAGGCTACCTGGACATGGCCCAAGTAGCTCTCCACTCCATCGGCTACTGCAAGCATCCCTCCTCTACCAGTCCCCTCTCCTCCATCCATTCTGGCTACCCCAGTACCTCCGACTCCCAGCACAAGCCACAACAGCTATGCCCCTCGCCTGTCATCACTCTGGCCAATGCCAACTATTCCATTACACGCACATACCCCTCTCTTCTCGTTGTTCCCTCTGTAGGTCTCTCATTGACCTATGCATTGGTGCTACTCAATATTTTTCGGTCGCTTTCCAGGGAGCTAATAGATATGTATTTATTTAGAAGTTTGTCGATGCATGATCTTCAAATTGGGTAAAAGTTCCTTTTGAGTTACTTTACTCCTTTGACTCACGGTTTTTGCGGTGTGATATAATAAGTGTAACCTCCACTTTTCCTTTTAAAAAGGGCTTTAAGCGCTCACGGTTGGATCGCGTGGCGCGTTATCACAAGCACGGCCGCTTCCCTGTGGTGGTGTGGCAGCACTTAGAGACTCATGCTTTCCTACTGCGAGGCGCCGCTTTCCAGACAAAGTCCTTCCTTTCTGCCTTTAAGCACACCGTTGTCGCTAACACTGCATCCGAAAGGCACCCCGGCACAAACGCTACCGTTGCCGTTGCTGGTATGTCCAATTCAACACAACCTTTCGTATTCGACGCTTGCGTAACAGAAGGCTTGGGCCCAGTACTTGGTCCCTTCTTCAAAATTAAATGTCCTTACTTATTCTTGGTTATTATTAGCATTTAAATCGAGTTTGTGTTGAGAATATTACATGGGCTTTGGATTGATTGTAATTTTTAAATGCATTGATGTCATAATTGCAACTCTTGGTCGTCGACTCACCTTGGCGATGGGATATCCCACCGTGGCGTCAATGGAATCCTACAAAAAGGTTCCATTTGAATGCAACCAGTGTTGCTAGGGTGGAAGATTTGGGGATAGCTGTGATGAGAGAGGTGACTCATCGTTGACCATACAGTATTGGCATTGGCAACACTGGTGCATGCAGAGGTCAACTCCCGGCTTAGTATGCAACATTTATGCTTCTTCACGTAGTTTCATTGGTGCAACTTTCGCCATCCCTCTTTTCTGTTCTGATGTCACCCTCCAAGTATGTGGTAGCCTGAACAGTTTTTGCTGCACCGCGATAAGTACTTACTAAATCTCGTAGTTATCTCCGATCCAACGATTATTACCTTTATATTTTTGGATTAAAAGTGAGAAGTTGCGCTGCTTAAACGAAATATGTTGGAGCCGGACTTATTAACCAAATATTTTCGGCATCTGATTTCAAATTATTTCCGACCCGTTATTGGGATAGTTGAAGTGGACAAACTGGCTTGAGTATATCCGGATCGTGATCAGACAGACACCTCTATTTGCATGCATCAACATTGTCATGACTGTGTACCTTAAATTCGCCTCAGACGTGGAGACAAGTACGGAGGTTTCTTCAGCGAAGGAGCACGCGCGTTATTTTGCCTCGCTGGTGAACATGTCACCTGTACCCCCGTCGGCGCTGGGGCTCATGCCTGCTTCGACAACAGCCTCTATAACGGGTTCTGTGCAGAGTCGGGAGCCCCTCTCGCCGCGCATAAACTCTATGATGCTTCTCACCGGTGAGCCTCAAGGTGTCTCTACACCCTCTATCTCACCACGAGGTTTCGGTGGGACGTTGGCCCACGAAAAGGCAGGCTCATTGCTTCGCACTCCTCGTGCCAGCTCGCGAGGTGCGTCTATTGGTCTGTCATCCCACCTTACTTGCATACGTGGGCCGTTTTGTTTTAGGCAATGCTTGGGTGAAAAAAATACGGCATCTAGGTGCAATCGTGTTACATTCTTTCCATGAATATGTTGTTTGATTAATTAAGTTTAGTTCAGCAAGTAAATTGATGAAAGGTTATTGAAACACTTGTCGTGCCTAAAATACTTTTCGTCACTAATAAATTGTTCTGTTTAGCGTTCAATAATAGGAAAATCATTACTAGTTATTTAGGAAATTTATTTATAAAGGACACAGATCTGTCATATGGTAAGTTTTTATGCAGTGTAATTATTTTTAATGGAGTAATTTTACTTTATATGTATATGCCTATATATGTATATTGTATATGCCTTTTCAATTTCCGACCTATGAGATTCTAACTCGGATTCGCTGTTCTTTCTTCCTTTCACCTTCCCCCTTTTGTGTTCATTAACCATTCATATTTAACCAAACTTTTCTGTAATTTGTGAAACTTCATTTATTACATGTTTACTCACTTTCTGCGATCATGCTCCCCATTCATTTTACTGCTCTTCCCACATCTGTCATAAATTGTGTGCTCGATTCACAAATGAATAAACCTGATCACACGACTAACTACCACCGGAAAAAAATAATAGTGACCGGTTCTGTGGTATCACTAAACGCACCATTTGAGAAACGGCTTTCACTTTTCACGACTCCTGAAGAGTTAAATGAGGTTACGGCCCAAATGATTGACAGTCCCTCGATAGAGGTTGGTCTTGCCACCACATCGGCGAACTGTGTGCGCAGAGGTCACTATATTCCACGCCAGTCCGGTAGGCCTAAGAGGCGCTTTCGTGGTGGAGGTAAAGCCGGCAGCTCACTCATTTGCACATTTCCTATAACCTCTTTCCCGTCTGCCATCTATGGCCCTCCTTCCGATCTTGTCTGGCATGTCTACGCTTATTGTTTTGCTGGTCTTGTGTTCAGCTCTGCGCTCTCCAGTTTCCTTGCCAACTTTGTTCCAATAAAGTCTATTCAATTCAAAGCAAACCTAGCAATTTGTGCTTACTATATGCGATCCGATCTATCTTGGAAACGGGATTTTATTACACCGGCAACTTGACGCTTGGAGCAGTCATGCAAACTGCTCTAGCCTCGAAAAGTTTGTGTGAAACTGTCTTTGGATCCGTACGCATACGGGAATTACGCTCAATATAGCGTAACCATTGTATTACAATTTGTATGTTCCCGTGCAAATTTGTAACTGGCTCAAACACCACAAGCTTTTGTGATTGCATCGGTTGCGGGTGGTCTATCTAGAATTGGAAGCATATCCTTCCTCACTCACAATCGTTTGGAGGATTGCATAATTTTGGCAAGCGGAATAAAGTCCTTTTTGCTCTTGCATTTTTTCAGTTCGTCGCGGTAAGAAATTTTGTTTGGCTAATGCTTCACCTGCGAGTTTTCATATGCACGTTCATTGCCACTATCGTTAACCACATAACGCAAGCAACTGCTCATTGCCCTTCAATGCACGTTACTCTTGCGGCTGCACGCCCTTTGCGAATGCCAACGAGGGCTTGGGCTTTGAATGATCAGGTGGCTATTCTTTTCATATGCTTGTATAGCCTAAGGCAGGATGTCTTCTGCATATTGACCTGGAGTCAGAACGTTGAAGTACACAACAACAGATTTCTCTTCAACCTTCAACTCCATGTTTACGGAAACTGGAGCTGCACATTCATGCAACACGCGTAAACATGCGCAATACCACTTTTTTGCCATTCGCGACCCAACGTAATCATCTCATTTTTGTTAGCCCCAAATTAACCGCTTCTTGCTGTTGTAGTTGATTGAGAAGGCGCACTGATTAGTATATCTTGATTATTGTTTTCTGCCATTTTGATCCCCAGCACTAGGTAAATTCTCTGGCGGGAAAGCATCAACAACATCACATCCTTTTGGCCATGATGATGAGAAGGGTAGCGCTACTAGCTCTTCGACTCAGCATCTTTACCCAGAATCCCGAATTCCAACAACTCTATATGTTCTCTGTGAGCGTTCCGTTAAGGTGAGCTAAGATGACCTATTTTCGACTATGATCAACTTCATTATATGCTGTAAATTGCCTCACATTGAATTAGGACATTTAGCTTCGTTTATAATGTGAACGAGTATTCTAGCATTATTGTGTCAGTCTCTTCAAGAACCATTTAAATTTTTTTGCCCTGTTGATTGTCAATCACCTTGTTCACCAACACTGACATTCATGAAGTTTTATGCGAAAGTGATTTTTTTGCATATAAATGTACTTGAATCTAATGATAACAATCTATTCACTTCACCAAGTAATACGATTTGCGCGCATGTTGATAACTGACGAACATGTATGTACACACCCGTACATAATTACAGTCATAAATCCTTTGCAGACTATGATGAAATCAGGCCAGTTTCCCGGTGTGGAGTTCATTTCTGTGGACTACGCCTCCTACTCCTCGATACGCGAGACATTCCGCAAGCTCTACAATGCTTGTCTACCAAAGGGCGCTTACTCGCGTCTAGTTGGCGTCTTCAAAGAACGTCGTCGCGGTGGTAATCTCGACGAGGGAGGTGGTGGCGGCGGCTCTATCAGCGACCACGAGCACAATCTGGCAGCTGCGATGCCCAATGAGAAGGCGGTTGGAAACGATGGTGGCTCTCGGGGTGCCCTGGGAGATCTCATCGCTGCCGTCGCTGAGTCAGGCTGGCTTGAGCAAATTCAATCCCTCCTTCAACTCGCTGGCATTGTGGTTGAGATTATGAGTATCCATGGTGCCAGTGTTGCCGTTTGTCTCGAGGATGGTACCGACATTGTCACTCAGGTAAGTAATCAATGACGCTCTTTAGTATTAATTACTTCAGCTTTTTCTACTTTCGTGGTCGTTGGTTTAGCATTTCCGCATCGTGTCCTTATGCCAAGTTTGTAGATCCATCCGTGCGGCTGTTCGTTTGTAAAGTATATTCCAGGAGGCTATTTTCTTTGCCAAATGTCGATGGAAGCTGCGGAAGCTGAGAGTATTCCCTTTCTCTTCTGTCGGAAGGAATAGGGTAACGACCCTGTCATCTGCGTTATTATTATTAATATTTAACAGTGTAGCATCAACGAATTGTAAACGTTTGCATTAACTAGATTTACGATTCACCTTCACTTCTCTTTGCACTACCTTATGCTATTGCATTGAACCGCGTGTAGCCTTCCATGTTTAGTAGCCCCATTGGGTCAATGATGCTCCCACATTCGTAAACATAAATGAAGTCCTAAGCTACTTACATATTCTTGATCAACTGGTTGCTCTTCTAGTTGTGGGGACAAACTGTAGTCGTGCTAAATTATATCCAAGGAGGAGGTGTGGATATATAAATGTTTATGGGAAATATCTTTTGTGTTGAACTTTGCACTTTCAATAAAGAACTAAACTGTAACTATTTATAGTCTGCACATATCGCTGAAACAACAATATTGCTGCATTTACAGAACTAAACTCGAATACTTGTGGTCATGTGTATGGGTAAAACTAGGTATCCATTATTCATACGTGGCTTCCTTATAAATTATTTTCACGATAGTCAGACTCCTTGGTTCTTTAGAGGAGATTAAGTCGTTCTTTACTTTATCTCTATAGATGATTTCGTTGGCTCAAGTAATGATGGATCCGACGTATCGGACTATTTCCGGTTTCTGGGCTCTAGTGGAGAAGGAATGGCTCCTTTTTGGTCATCCTTTCAACCAACGTGTGGGCCAAAAAGCTGAAGGCAATAATGGCAAGGCTTCACATGTCTCACCTGTCTTTCTGCAATTCCTTGATGCGGTTCACCAATTGGTACGACAGTTTCCTCTCTCCTTCGAGTTTAATGATTTCTTTCTTCAATTCCTTGCTTACCACCATGTCTCGAATCGCTTTCACGACTTCAAACACGACTCCGAGCTCCAGCGCATGTCTCATTGGCTGAATCTCACCTCCGATCATTCCTTGCTTACGTCGGGTATCTACCAGACTCACTCTATTTGGCGCTTCGTTCAGGATCAGCATGAGGAGTGGCCCATCTTCTTTAATTTCTATTACTCTCCCGAGTGCGCTCAAAAAGTACGATATAGCTTACCAATACAATAGTTTCATATACCGTTCCAAATATGCATTAATTAACTCAATGGTGGCTCACAATCGTACATTGAGAGTAGTTATTCCCTAATTTCTGCGCGAAGTTTCACACAAAACGCTTTTTATTAAGTTGTGGCTTTTTCGGGTCAACTATCGAAAAGTCCAGACAAATTAATTATCCCATAAAAGGACAGTGTTGTCACGTTTAAGATTCGTTTTCCATACCTAAAGCATAGTAGATAGACCTACGTTTGCTGAATCCATTAGCTGAGTTTTGTTTGTTTCATTCATATGACTTCTCTTAATTCATTATTTGTGCCAGCTTTTGATTATATCGACCTTGAAGCAAAAAATACTCTAATTACAGCAGTGAGCCATTAATGTTTAGGCGATGCGTTGGGTGATGTGTCTATGACTACGCGTAGTTATCACTATCACAAAAGATGATCTGGTCGTTTTTTTTAATTCTCCAGACTTTGATACCAGCGACGCATCAGGCCGCGTTGAATTTGTGGAAGTACTATCTCTCAGAGGACTTGGCCTCTGGACCTGTGTTCGATCTTGATCTCTTCTGCCCTAGTTATCGTAAACAGATCAACAGACCCTATGAACCGGTTCTTCGTCAAGGCTACAACAATAGCCATGTGGTAGGTTGGCTCCCCACACTAATACTACACAAATCATTGAAGAATAGCCAACTATCATGGTAACTTCCACTCATTAAATGGTCTTTTCCTCTATGTTGTTGGAAATAAGCCTTTAAATGCAAGTTTGTGTTAACGAATAGGAACAGACATATGCCCTGTTGGGTCTACGGGAGGGCGATGAGGCAGTGGGATGGCAGGAAGCATGGTCAAAGGCGGTGCGACTCTCAGCAGATACAGTGAATGTAATTGACGGTCGGCTCTCCGTTTTTCCCGAACTTCCTCTCTCTGAGGAGGCAGGTGCAGACTTTGATCGTATTATTCGTGCCAAACTATCCACCACCACTACTGATGATGGACCGATTGTGCTCAACACCACTCTCAAACCACCACCTCCGTTGCTGGAATGTCCATTCAACTCTCTTCCGAAACACGCCGTTTCCACCACCGCCGTCGGTTTTGCAGTTTCAGGAGAAGGACGTAACTGCAACAGTGATGGTGTCGCCTCCCTTCCCTCAGAGTCGGATGCTGAGATGCCCCTGGAGAGTGAAATCAATGACGGTTGCGAGGGCTATTCCCCACCCTCGGACGAGTGTGGTGAGGCGCAGAGGGCTGTGTTTGCACAGCATCGTGCCATTACTATGAAACGTTTAAACCGTACATCTGGACGACCACTGAACAATTCACAACTCTATCACAACCAGGCATCAACTCTAGCAGTTCCTGCTCCCACAGCTGATGATATGGTTTTCCTTTCCCACTCTCTTCAACACAGTGGATCACTGAACGATCTTCCAGTTGTCGAAGGTGGCCTAGGTAATATCATGACAACAGCGTTGTTCGAACAAGTAAGCTCGTTACCAGAAATTCTGATGAATGCTTATTTCGTATTTGTATTTACTGGTTTAAGTCAGATCTATTTCGCAGGATTGATTAAATTAGACCTCCTTTATGCAGCCACACAGTTTTCGGCGCGTAAAGACAACCTTATCCGTATCGCGTTGCGACGCCTGTCAAGCACTGATTTTGGCCTCGGGCATCACACGAGGCCTGGTGCGCTGCGTTGACTGCAACTTCTGTTGTCACGAGAAATGCGCTCCTGGGGTGCCGCGTGACTGTCCGGGGCGGCCCCAGACCACAACCCACCACCACCCCGTTGGATCGACCATAACGACTAGTGGCTTGCCCGGGACCGGTGTTGTACGGCCCTGGAATAGGCAGCGTGCCAAAACTGAGGACCGCAACCTCCACGAGGTTCCTACTGAACCCGAATCAATCACTCACAGCAACCTACGATTCAGGTGCACCACGTGCACTATTCTTGCGGCGTAAAGTTCTAGGATTACTTAAGAATTTTTATAGGCATGGTTAACTAACGTACTGTCATTGTCAAAGAAAACGTAGTTTCAGCTTGACATAAGGGCTAGGTCCTCTGAAATTAACGAGATCTCTGGATTTCTGTGTGACTACACTAGTAATCTTTATGCCAGTTTCGATCGTATTTAGTTTGCATACTATTTACTTCAGGGACCCAAGAAACTTATGTCTTCTTAAAAATGAAATAGTAGGCAATTTGAATGGTTCGATGCAAGGGTTATTCATATTTTATCGTTTTTCGTTTTGTACAACTGCATTAGGGCGCTGTGCTAGTGATAGTGTAATTTTTGGTGTTGCGCCTCAAGAACAAGGGTTTGGTATGATTGTGTCCAAATCCTTAGGTGATTTTGACACTACCTCCAGGTTATGCCTTAAAGTTTGTTAATCCTTCAAATTTCATCCAAAAAAAAAATGCTAGAGGGGATCTGGACTGTCATAGTAAATGAAAAGTACCTGAACGTTTTGTGCAATGTCTTAAGAATTTGAGCTTCAAATTCGCTTTTAGCACGATTGAAGTCATCTCACCAACGCCTCGGTGTTCAGTTGACTTGATTCAAGCACCTGTGCTTCGAAAATCTGCTGAAGTGCAAATAACAAATTGCCTAGAGTCACTGTGGCTCAGCCGATGAAATGCCATTTATTTTCACGAGTAAAACACACTGACCCTTTTACTCTTTCCCACTTTGTAACTGCAGAAATCGATATAAGGCAAATGCCACGGGTTCCTCAGGAGCATCCTCGCTGTACGATACAAATGGCAAGAAAGGAGACTACCCACCAAGAACTGTTCCAGTTTTGGGCGGCGACTCATCCTGGGGAGTTCGGAGTTGCGTCCCTGGACAACCGGACCTCGGTTCTGTGGCGTTTTGCGGAGAGCTCTACAAGCTTAGTAGTCGAAAGGTATTAGCCAGCTGGAAGTCGCGTTTCTTCGTACTCGATACGGAACATCACCAGATGCGTTACTATGACACGGCACAGGACGAAGTGCCCCGGGGCTTTATTGACCTACAGGACGTGCGTGCTGTAACACTGCTGCGCAACACCACCTCAGTGCCGAGACGCTTCCAAGATAGCTGCGCCTTCGAGGCAAGTGGAGTGATCGCATGATGCTTTGAGCGCGGCAATCCACCAATGCTCACACAAATTGCTTTCCCTCTAGATCGACACACCAGCACGGCAGTTCAGATTTGCGGCTGATGATGCAAAATCTGCAAGTGCGTGGGTGGAGCGGATTCAAAGCACAATACTATGAGACAGAATAGATCCCGGATCCCGTATTACCGCTTGACGAATTTACCGCATCCTGTATAGAACTCATGTAAATAAGACACTGCCTGGCGTGCTTGAAAACTGCGCTTCCCAAGCTTAAGATCATCACTCAGCATTTTCTTTTTACCCCACCTCTCTCATCCCACGTGTAATTGGCACTCCCAACGAGGCTAATTCGATTTGAATGGCTTGGTAATGGTGTGCTTCTTCATTTCAAGCCCCTACCCCAGCGATCCCAACTAATTTCGTGCCATAAATAATTTGCCGGCCTTGTCCTTGTTCAAAAATCCAGTGTACTTAGGCTCCTAATTCCACGAAATCTATCAATAAGGGAGTGGATTACTGGTTACCTATGGTACCCAAAGTCAGACTGAGTCATGGCGAGTAAACTTGGTCAAGCTGAGGCAACAAACAATAAAAGATCCGACGATTTACTGGAAGCGAGTGATCATATGTACATTTGATCGAAGTTGTGCGCTGTTGGCCTGCCAGATATACCATCAGAAAGAATGAAAGGTCGCAACTCTCCAATTGCTGCAAGGATGGGAATTAGCACGGGGAAGATATCGGTCTTGGCAAGGGAAGTACGCAGATTTTCGTAATAGACGATGAGAACACATGCCGGAAGCGAATGGTATATGCAATGCGCCATGATGGGAGATGCGAATCCGGCAATGATGTTTGGGGGTTCAAGTGGCTTGACATCGGGGAAGCACAAACCGGAAGCTCGTGGAGTTCTAAGTGTGCGGATAAAGGGGGTGGACGGTTTGAAATCACTCTGAAATTCGGAGGCTGGTGAGTCGGTCAGGATATATATGCATGAGTTCTGGTCGAGTAAAAAAGACGACAGTAAGGTGTCCACCCATTTTCTGAAACCGTAGCAGGAGTCGCGCTCTTGGGTGTCACACAACCAAATAACGATTTTTTGGTCGAACATAAACGCCGAACAGGACATAACGATTTGGTTGGACACGGTTAAATCAACAACCCTCATTTTCACAGCTTTAGAAAAATCAATGTTGGCACTCAGGACTTCGCACTGAGCAGCACCGATTCCAAACACTAAGACACTAATTCTTTGATTGAAGTTCACAGAGAACGTAACCGCAACTTCAGCCTCAACCGGAAGATCAGTCTCAGAATCGAAAATGTCATCATTCCCACCCAAGGCTCTAGTGAAGGCAGGAACCTTTTTCGGAAATAGGGTAGCCATATCCAACGAACTACGACAGACACAACACGTACTTCATTGCAGGTGACATCATCACCATTAAGACCACTTCTTTCTGACCTGAGTAAATTCCGATATTCAGTATTATAGTGTCACAAATTTAAGGTAAGTCTTAGACACGTCAAAATGACCCATAATTTACAACTGAATCTAGAATGCTGTAATTTAGCTCGATCTTAAATATAATTACACTCATATGTATAGGGTAGGCCCAGTTATACCGAGCTGTGACAGCAGCCGAAGAGACCCAAGTGCTAGCTCGCATGAAAGAAGCAATAATAACTAACAGTGTCAAAAATAAAGCAAGCCAACTGACCCACTACCAAACTGTACATTAAATGCACCATTGATTCATTTTCTTGAGCAATTACAATAGTGATGTTACAAAGCAATCAGTATTTTTTGTGTCAGAAGTACTTACAGAGGGGGAAGGCGAAGGATAGTATTACTGTAATGGCACTTAGCATATACATATTTGAGATGCAACTGGTCTCGAGGCTATGTAAATTGTTTAGAGAGGAGTCCGCTTTGCAAAGGTATGGTGTCAGAGACAAACTGCCTCTGTACTAAGGTCGATGGTCGGAATGTAGCGTAACGAAACTTCCTAGCCGCTAAAAGAAGTCAGCAAGTGCAGCTGGGTACATGTGTTCCGAAGACGACAGAGCAAATGGGCCTGAGCATGGCTCGAAGGCCAGCCTACGTGTACAAGAATCAGACAAATCCCAAAGTGATTGCCAAATGTCAGATAGTCACACAAACAAAGGATTTCCACAGATAAATAGAATGTTGCAGTACCTGTTGATTTCACTGTAATCCTTTGTTTATGTGACTACCTGAACTTTGGCGGTCACTTTAGGATTTGTCTGGTCCTTGTACACGTGGGCTGGTCTTCGGGCCATGCCCAGGCCCATTTGTCCTGTCGTCTTCGGAATACACGTATTCAGCTGCACTTGGTGACTTCTTATTATCGGTCAGGAGGTCTCGAGACACTACATTCACTTTCTTCTCAAAAAATAGTTGATTACTGCCGCTCATCGGCTGTATATAGTTGGTCCTGAGGCTGTAGGGCAGTTTTCGAAAATAAACTTGGTG
>UYWX01020377.1:72438-106495 GCA_900622495.1 Hydatigera taeniaeformis | reverse complement strand
GGTGGTGGTGGTGGTGGTGGTGGTGGTGGTGGTGGTGGTGGTGGTGGTGGTGGTGGTGGCGGAAACAGTTGATCCATCAGATTTGGCATGAATTCTTCCAAGTGAGCATACGTTTCGGACCACAAAAGAGCCTCTTTGGAACCCTCTGGTGCGTCGCGCACCAAAATTGGTGCTGTATCCTGTGTGCCGGTGTAGAGAACCAGCAGAAGGTTCTTCAACGACTCGCGAACAGCGTCGTTCTAAGCATAGAAAGACAGAAAAAGAGCACGAATAATTGAAGTGGTCAATTATCTAGTGACATACTTAATTTAAGTGGGTAACGAAAGACGCACTATGGAATCAGAGATATTGGCCTTTATATATTTCTCCATGTAGGTCAGCATGCGTCGCCATAGTTGAGGAAAGGCTTCCAGTGCATAAAGGGGGCTGAGGTGCTGGAGGAAGACCTTTGTTAATAATGGGATGGCGCGCATTCTAGGGTCCATGTATTCGGCAAGTGCTCCCGGTACCGTAGGGACTGTTGGAGCCGCTTCGACACCACTGTTGCTGCTGCTGGCACCACCAAAGATGTTGGAAAAGAAGCCAACGGTTGAGAGGTTACCCTGACTTCCAGACTCACGACTAAATCTGTTGGCAGGGTTGGCACCAGTAGCATTGAAGATGGAAGTAGATGACACACCTCCTAGAGAGGTGTTCGTAAAGGTGGAGGAGTCGTTGAAAGTGACACTTTCAAGGAAATTGGTCAACAGGGGGAAGAGAACCTATCAGAGAGGAAAATCGTAAAAAGATCATTGAAAGCAGTGGAACTTTTTCACGCCAGTTCAAAACCCCAGTTGAACCCCATTTTCACAGTTTGGAAGCTCATGAAAGAAGTATTTGAGCCACTTAAAAGCCTATCATGTTACCCAGTACTTATTTAAGTAGATCCAATCACCTGAAGGAAGCAGTCGAGCCACTGAGGACCTGTCAATAGATGCAGGATAGGGGAGAGGAGGGCGCGTTGGAGGAACGCAAGGGCATCAGCACGAACTTCGCGTCTGGCATCCACACAGAGACGCGCGATGGCCTGCAACAATGCTCGCCAACAGGAGGGCCAGAGACAATCACTACTTACGTTCATCATGTCTCGCGATGAATTCACCTCCTCGCCATCTACCTCGGTGGGTTTTGTCCACTCCGCATAGATCGAGGGTGCGCGACTAAAGAGGGTGTAGACGAGATCGAGAAGCTGAAAGAAGAAATGGATTGTAACATTATCTACAAATGCAAGAATTAGAAATTTTCTCTTTGTGTCAGACGACGTTCACCTGTCTACTCGATTAGAAAGAAGGAGTGACAACCTCTTAACTTCAGCCAATAGTAGCAGAAAAAAGCGCTCTAAAATGTAGCCAATCTCACCTGAAGGGCGATTCCACTAGTGAACGGCTCTGGGGGTCGAGCCTCAGGAAAATCGAAGAGAGGCGGTGGGACACGCTCGTGCGCACCATTGGCCATCGTCTTGCGTATGATGGATGGCTTAGGTGGTGTCAAAACCGCCTCAATGAACACCCGCAGTGTGTGGACGCAGTACTGAAAAAAACGACCTAATTCATTCAGTGAAATGGGCTTAGAGACCTAAGATTTTGAAAACTGAGTGATCAAACGAATTTCGTTCAAGTACTCAAAAAAATTGAAGCTTTCCTGACCCTCAATCAAAGCACCAACCTCAATGTTGCTTGGGGTGATGTGAGCCGGATCGCGAACGACAAAAGCAATGGAATCACAGGCTTTTTCGAGAGCAAACCAGTCCTGGAAGACAATTACAATGGGTAACCGAAGCCGCGAGGAAGGAATAAGGTCTATTCCATCATCAATTTTTTCCTTCGTGTCCTCGTTGACAACCTCTCGCTCCTTTTCGGCATCTAGATGGAAGAATCGAGAAGAAGGAGGTTGGTAGATGTCGAAAACATGAAATATGATCAGTAAAGTTGCGATGAAAATATTGACAACCTGTTGCCTCTGGCCTATCCACAACATTGACGAGCACCCAGGACTCAACTACTGCCCCAGTAGGACTGGTTGGAGGGCGCTGACGTCGAAAGTCTTCCACTTTTACATCACAGCTCTCGTTGTCGCTGGCATAACTGCGTGAGTCCTCGACTCCAGTATCCACTGTCACGTTTTGAAGGCTGGAGTCTGTGAGTAGGAGGGATAATCTTAACGACAACAAAAAGAAGGAAAAAATGCATTAATTGGTAATTAAAGAACTCACACACATTTTCTCTCCTCATTCCTCTCGACTCTGCCTGATCCCGTCCATGTCGATTATCCCATGCTTGTCCCTCCAGCTCCTCCAGAGTAATTGGGAAGGCTCCTGCACCACACACCTCAAGCAGTCCAAGAATGAGTTGCCAGTCCTGTGACGAGGGCACCTCCACCGCCATCGCTCCGCCCTCCTCCGATAGTAGAGCGTCGACTGCCCACACCACTTGTCGTGCCACCGAACTGTTGCTGCTGCCATCATTCACCACTTTCGTTGATTCGGAAGATCGATAACGCTGGAGCAGACGACGACTACCAGAGGCAGCACTGGCGGCAGCAGCAGTGAGAGAAGTGGATCGGGAGGAAGAGGAAAGAGGGTGAAGGAGGTAGGCGCCACGTTCTTTAAGAATGGTGAGCAGACAAGCGAAAATCTACAGAAATTTAAGAGCAGGATGGACTGTGAGCGTGTATTCAACTGTAGTAATTTGACTGAGAAACGGAGTAAGCTAACACACTTGTGTTGCCAAGTCCTGTTGTCTACGCAACAACCGCAGAGCCAGTCGAAGCATTCCAGCCACCACGCATTCCGCCAGGGCAGTCGGTTCCCGAGAATTCCTCAGAATCTCCACCAAATCTCCCCGAACCATGAGCCAGAGTTGACCAATTCGATCCCTGTTGTAAAGGAGCACTTGTAACAGCAGTTCCAAGCAGAAGATCTGACTTTTTTCTCCCCCCACAGCCTCTGAAACAACGGATTCACAGACATCAGTACCTCTGCCACCATTTGTTAAGCCGTAGAGAAGAGCCTAAAGATGAAAGAAACAATTATAATGACCCTCGAATTAAGAGAAAGTAGAAAGGGCTTGTTGAACAGCAATGCACCTTTATAAGCTCTTGCAGCGACTCTAGCATAAGGAACTTAGATTCCTCGAAAAGGGCGTCAATTTGGCAGGCTTCTACAGTTGCCTTGGCGGCCTGAATAGCAACAAGGTCATCGTCGTGGACGGACGGAGGTAAGGTAAAAGAAGATGGAGCAGTTCCTGATATGGTGGATTCGTCCATAAGACGGAAGAGATCTGTAGCACTGGTGAAAGACCGAGGCTGTGATGGGGTAGATGGCTCATCGAAGGGGTTTATCGGGGCGTCAGGTGTGTTAGGCGGAGATGAGGAAAGCGGTTCCAAGTTGGAGGAAGATCCAAGGGTCAGGTATTGGTAGAATGAGCCCAGCACACCGAGATCAGAACTGGATGAGAAGGGTGAAAGTAAAAATTTGTAGAGAAGCGAAGTCTGTTAGAAATACCCATTAGTATTGACCTACCGACTCTCAGTTTCGTTAAGATGCTCATTCGAGGCCACAGCGACTGCAGAACCGGAAGAGGAGCCGACAGGTACAAAGTGTGGCGAGCGCACCAGGCCGGGTGGAAGGAGGCAGGCATGCAGAAGACGCAGAAGACAGTCCAAAATGAGGGAACGCCAACCCTCCCTCAACATGTCCCCATGGGTCGCAGCCAATGCGAAGACCAGCCGAGTAGCCATCTGGGCCTTCGCACTTCGTCCCAGAGCCACTCCAACCGACTCCAAGGTCTATGTGTTTGCATTCAATGGTAACAGATTTGTTTTGTTAAAAATAAATGGAGAAATTAAATCCACAAACTGTAAAATAAAGACTAAGGTTCTAAGCACAGCTGGAATCTCACTTCAAGAGGACTGAGCAGTAGAGTGAATTTGCAGAGTGAAATAATGAGGTTGTCGAAGACTTGAGTCATGCGAAAGTGTGCTGCAATGCGTGCACATCTCACAAAACCTGCCATCGTTTTGGCCTGCAGTGCTGCATCGGTCGACTTGTCAAGGACGAAGGAGAGCGCAGCCACCGTTGACCCCCAGAGCATTGTAAAGAGGTCGGCATCAAAGCGGCCTGGTGGTAGGTGGACATAATGCTGAAAGGATGGCTGAGTACTGCGTCGAACCAGGCACTAGGAGAGAGGAAACTACCGATTAGTTGCCATAAGAAGAAAAGCTTCTAGTCTTGGAGGAGCAACTAAGTTTGATGGTTGCCATTTACCAAATACACAAACTTAACCATTGAAAACAAACATTCTCAGTCTTTGAGTAGTGTAATCCACTAGCACTCACCTTCCACAAGTAGTTATCTCTCACTGCACCCGTCTGTTCACTGGGCATTACGATCTCCCGTTCCCTAATGCTCTTGTAAACAGCTTCCATCAGCTCCGAATCAAACTCTCCACCTCCGTTCATGCCCTTTAAGTTGCGCTTAAAGTCTGCGCACGTCATTGGGACATTCTGTCTCCGGGAGTTGGGATTGTGCTGATCGGTGTTGAGCATTAGTAACGCATAGGCCAATGTGAAAGCTGCGTCCACGTTGGCGAAGGGTGAGTCGTTAGCCTCGTACCATTGCTCGGCAAATGACTCCATGAGGTGTTGAATCAGTGGAGCTTCACCAGGAATTCGAAAGGCCTCAAGGTAGGCACGAAGAGCCACGTCTATCCGTGTGCCTCGGAAATTAAAGTGCCTTTAACATAGGAAAGAAAAACCGGCGCAGTCACGCGAATTCAAGCAGGTAGAAGTCATCTACTTTAAAAAGCGTGCCGATTCTACAGACCAGGCAAGACAGAGTTATTCCCACCTACCGAACAAATGCCACCAAAGTGTCAGTATTTCTGCGATCGGCCAGATATTCGCCAATCATCTTCTTATCCAACCTCGGATTCTCGGCCAAAAAACTAGCTACTTCCACAGGATCCAGCGGATCAAGAAGAAGGCCATTATTCTGCAGAAAATTGATCCCATCTTTTTGCTTCACGTTAAATCGATCTGAACCACTCATCAGTAGCTAAAAAATTAACAAAGTTCGTCTGTCTATGCCATTAAGTGAGACTTCTGAAATGGCGAAAAAATATGATCAAAGAGTACAACAACCTTTTTACGGTTCTTTTGCTCTACAAGATTCTCATGAGTTGGTATAACTGATGAGGGAATCCAATGCCGATTCGGCCGCGAAATTGGACGCATTGAATCAATCTGTCGTGTATCCACCTAGAGAGGAAATAATTCAATGAATGAGACGAGAAGCGTCGATGAACTCAATATCATAGTTACTTCAGGGATACTTTGGAAACAACAGTGCCTCTTAACAAACTACGTCTATTTTAATTCCGTTTTCTGAATACCAAGCAAAAAAGATTCAGGCCCGAGCGACTTGACAACAACCACTAAGGGACAAATAAGCTCTTTGCGCAAGCAATTAGAATCCTTTCCACTCCTCTAGCGGTTGATGACTGGACAGCTGCTAGATTAGAACAGATCGCAAAAAAGGAGAGAATTTACAAGGAATAAGGAAAATATACTACTCACCTTTTCGGTGACCTCTTCAGCATCATTTTCACCAGTCTGGATGTCAATGGCATCAACCACGGCGAGGAGAGCATCCAAAGCGATGAGGTTTGTGCCTACGAGTCGGTTGGCAGGATAAGCGTTTTTTGTAAGCATCTCCGTGATATCCTCGAAGAGATTTGAGCAATATGGATCGCAGTCGTAGTTCACATAGACCTCTGCTGCCAATCCAGGGAGGAGGAAGAGTTGAACTGCGGCGTCAAGTGCGATTTCACGAAACTCATAGGTGATACGCTCGTTATCAGAGGAGATGAGGGCAATGAGACGTTGAAAGTATACCTGCGGAACATAGTACTTTAATTCATTTCAGTAGATGGAGTTTCTACAATCGAAGTAGAAATCGAAACGGATAAGAACAGAAGAGTCCCGTCGTAATTTGAAGTAAATAGGAAACTCCTTTTCAATGGTTTTGTGATGCCTCAAAGTGACACCAACGATTGGATGCAAATTTGGTTGTTAGGGCGAATGAGAAAAAGGTGAATAAAGTATCATAACAGTGAATCTCTTAGAAAAAAACCTAGGCTCATTAAGTGTTCAGAAAGACACCTCTAAAAAAGTTCGAATTTTCAAACTCACTTCTAGAGCTCTGTTTGGGAATAAGCCCATCAAAAGCAACCGACAACTACTCAGCATCATTTAATGATAAATTTAACTTCACAAAAGACCAAAACAACGAACTGGAGGGTTCCAAAGAGTTTTAAGTCATCAAGAAGGCCGTAGATCCTCTTTAAAAAATAACGTCACAGATATTCAGCAACACGGATAGTTGTGCCTTCCCAACATACTAGAACTAACTGTTGGCCCGTCTTCTGGGGAGTTGAATCAGGATTTCTAACTGACCTCAAGCTGCAATTTCAGATGCATTCGCAGAGCCTCAAAGAGTAGAAATGCAAGACGCAGAGTTGCGGTAAAAACAGGGATGCGTTCGCGATAAAGCAGCATCATGAGGTACTTTGTCATGTCAGTAGCTATTAGTCGGAGAATAGAAGGACAGGCGTGCAGAAAATCCGCCCCCGTCTCCATTGCCACGGTGAGGAGATTGAGGGAGACCTTAATCACTCCCTCTTGGTGTTCCTCGGGGTTGAGAAGGTTCACCAGAAGAGCAAAGAGGTTGTGCACCGCTTGGAGGTTGTAGGGACGACAGGTGTGCTCGTCAGCGATGTCTACATCTGTAGAGAATGCAGCAACACAAGAAGTGGTTCGGCAGTTCAAGAAATAGTGAGATATTGTAGCAAGAGGAGTGACCAGTGTCATTCCAGCATTTAACTCCCCAAAGGGAAAGAAGTTATTAGAAATTGAGAAGTGTGTCACTATCAAGGGAATAAGCCTGTAGCAGTGATTTCTCCCAGTCATAGGCACTTCCAACTCACCTTCAACTTCAGATAGATGCTCTCCTGCCTCCTGACCGATTTCCAAGCTGAAAGGGATGGGTGACTGCGATGACGGTGAAGGCAACGGTTGAGCTTCAGTTGACGTCACTGCTGCGGGTGTTGGTGTTGGTGTCGGTGTCTGCTGGTCCGCAACCAAGTGGTCACCCAAACTGCAAATGCTCTCGTCTCGTGGTAGGTGATCATCTGCCAAGGGGTCTGAATTTTAAAAAAGGCATTAAAAAGTCCCAAAAAGCAGATGTTTATCATGGATGACCAAAAGTGGTGCAATAACAAAGCTAGAGATTATGCAAAGATTAAGAGGGTGAAAACGCTTCGTTCGATATGTTAAACAGCTGAAATGGATCCAGATCGATCAATGTCGTGATAAAGGAGGGCAGAAGGATGGGGAAGAGGAAGCTGAAATAAAATCGAACACAATTCGAGGCTTTAAAAGGAGGCCTAGATCCAGAGGGCTGTTTTAACACCTACCAAAGGAGCAAAAGGTATAGGATGAAGCTACATCAATCTGTGATAACCATTACAACGTGTCACATCTACTACATCACCAGTCTCATGGTAAACGATGCAAAAAGCGTCGAGCACTTTTGAGAAGATTCTCGAAACGAGATAGGCAGGAAAAGGATTTCCTTTTCCACCTAGATGAGAGACGCTAACAAGAACGGGTGGTAGTCAAAAAATGGGAACGATTTCCGAGATAGGAGGCTTTTTATTGAGGTAATCAAACATTTGGTCGAAAAGTTAACATATGGCCTGCCTTTTCTCTCCTTCCTGAACTCCACTGCAATTTCTCTGCTCCCTGGGGATGTTTTCCACTTCGATGCGATTTTCTTTAGTCCATTAAAAGTGGTCTAATGACGTGAGGCTGGTTGAAGGTATACTGACAAAAAGAGACGTTAGCAGACTTTGCCTAGCCTTCTGCGTCAAATTGAAAACGAACTCGATCCTAGAAGTGTCCAGAAATTTGGATAGCATGCACAGCAGCAAATCCCAACGCCCACGAACCCACCTACTGCCTTACTTTTGCCTGAAACAGAGTCAATGGCAGCTGTGCCATTTTTCACCGTCCATGTCATCCTAAAATGCGCCCTCCGCGTAGTTATGTACAAGCAGAGCTATTAAGTGAATACTTTCTTCTGAGGGCGATCAAACAACTGGAGGGCAGCCTCACTTTTTCCATTCGACATAAAATCAAATTAAGTGACGCTAATGATGAAATCTTTGTCTTAAGACAAGGCGAAACAGATGCACTGCTATGGGATAAAAGCAACTGCTGATTTGGTTCACCAAAATTAAATAAGTAAATAACTCGCAACTCTAGAATGTGTCTTCCATGATTTCCCAGGGGAAAAAGTAGTTTTCTCATTTAGGAAAAAGTTGAAAATCCTCATACAACAACAGTTGCCTCTGGGATTCATCTCCGGCACAAACGCTGGAAGGTTGAACTGGGAGTCGTCACCTTTTGAAAGCAAAAATCCTTCCGCCTATTACAGATCATTGTCACATGTGTAAATAGTTGATTGATCAGCATTCTTCTATCAAAGACAAAAGTTAATATCAGAAGGAGGCACAACGTCATCGTTGAGTGGCTCCTCCTCCAGTGAACCAATGAAATCTGGATTTACGAGGTAACTGATCGCTACAGGTCCTCACAAAACAAACACTTAAGCCAATTGGAGCATCTTAAATCAAAAAGTCCTTACGTGAATTAATGATGCTAAAATTAAGGTGGACAGGGCGAAACAGCTGTGTCGCGTTGGCAAGCGATCCTACCACTACTATTTATAGACAAAGGGAGGAAAACAAGATGCCCATTAACCTCAGTCCACAATTCTGCAGATACGATAAACCCGTGGTTAAGGTCGGCTCTGTCACCTTAATCGGTGGAGTGATCCATTCCGGAAACAAACCGAAGTCTGTAGATTCTGCCATCAAACAGGACCACATCTCTGCAATTCTAACCAACTATACTTTTATCTTGCTTTCATACTGTAAAAGTTCCCATGCTCATCCAATGGCAAGGATAATGACGTTGACTTAGCACAACAACCTCACCAAGGAAATACGGAGACTGCAAGGATGAAAGATCCGCAACAGCAAGTTGGTGCGTCTTTAGTGACCGAAATTAATGGAGCTGCACAAATTTCCACACCTTCGAAATGAAGAAAGTGCTTTTCTCTGAAACCACATGCCCATTGCAACCAGTTTGTCATCCTGTGACAACGAGGCACAGGTCTATTGTGGGGTTGCTAGGGCAGCCTTTTCACGCCTCAATCTGCACTCCTCTTGGTGTGTCATCGCTCTGTGCTGCCCCAAACGGTGCCTCCATTCTGGAGGACTGCATCCACCACAGTTAAGCTGTAGACTCGAGACAACACCTCTGGACTGTTGTATATCGCATCTTTGGCAAGTGACTCGACGAAGGGGTAGTTTATGCGCTGACACGGAAAAAGGTTGAGTTGAAGTGACTCTATGAAACAGACAAATTTAGATGAAGTGCCTCAGGTTGACCAGTACATAGCATTCAGCTCTCTTTCGCCTTTTAGACATTATGGTTGTCTGGAAGGTGTCAAGACCACGGACTCATCCATAGAGCCAACAATCTTTCAGAATTTCGACCGACTTTAGCTTGATGTATCTTGCAAATCCTGTTCCTGCTCATTAGTGTGAACGATGACTGTGCTTTCAACCCCTGTAAGCAGCATCGCCTCATCTGGAACACGCTTTGAACTTCAAAATTGCTTATCAAGAAAAGATTGTGTTAATTCTTCTCCATGTTTGTTGACGGAGCTTGCATGGCTCATTACTCACTCACTGAACTATTCAAGGTGGTTCTGCTGTCGTTTTAAATAAACGGCAGTCTACCTCCGTTTTATTCTCTGCATCAAACAAATCACTATGACATGTTCAAAATCGAGTGCCGCATATGAGACATGCGAATTCAGCCAGATGGCGATGATAGTCCGAAGAGTCAAAATTAAAGATCAATTTGTGAGTTTTGAAATGAACGGACACACCTCGTCCATTTTACGTCAACAAAATCCTCGCAGATAATTTCAAATTCTGCTCTTCAACTCTGTGGAGTACGAGATTACAGAAACTAGCATAACTAGAGGTGCTTTACGGCATTATTAGTGTCCCACGGCTTAGTAATGGCTACTGAGACCGTCAGTTTTTTAAATGTGTTTTTAGAGTACTGCTAAAGAGATCATGTTTGATTAGGCAAGATGAATGTAGATGCGGTTCTTCAAGCGATTGATTTATTGTTAGGATGAGGATGGCGCCGCTAAACTGTTGGCGATGATAGTGAAACGCTTAGTGGAAGGGTATTGTCCATTGCTAAATGTGCCCTCCGTGTATTTGCATGGGATTTTGTGCTTGAATGCCCTTGGCTATAGACACGAGAGCAACTCTGCGTGGCGGAGGTGAGAAGCTATACTTGCACACACTGCATTGTCCACATCCCTCTTGCCATGAGCAGGAGCACTGGTTAACACTTTATAGAAATGAAACCTCCTCTACCGACATGCACACCCCATTACTGACTGATCAGTGCTACCCGTAAATGGATACGCGTCACACTTGCCACAGTCTTGCCTTGACTTAGATTTTCCGCATGGACGTGATTAAATACCAGGAAAAAATATCAAAACATGGCTTCCAATTAGCAAATATTCTCCAATAAATAACGCATTCCTTGCTGTTTTGTAAGGTGTGGAGTCTGTTTGATGACAAAAACACTTTTCACTATTACCTTTGTTTACGTTATACAGAGGTCATTTTCGAATTAGTTCTCTGTCTAATCTTGTGGTGATTGATGCAATCTATCAATTATGGTTGTGATAACTGCATCTGTCGAGGCCCCTCCTTCACTGTTCAAGTCAACGTTTCGATTCCGAACTTCTTCATGGTTTATAGTCGAAATTATCATTGATATATTGATAATATTATGTGCTCAAATTTGGAGACGCTTCGTTTTACTGTGTAGAATAACTCTATTCAAGCATTGTAAACGAGTTCTTTTAGGAGATTGAAAAAAACAACAAGATCAACAACGGACCAAAGAAATGGTGAAATTAGATTGAACTGGCGGGAGCTCACGAACCGCGTAATGTCGCCTCTATCGGTATAGCGCCAGACGGTTAGTACAAGGTGATATCTGCTGTTCACTTTCCAACTCTCAATCCGCTCTCTCTCCGTTGGATATCAATCGGGTTGACCTACCTGAGACATTTCATCTAAACTTGTCTGTTCCATAGAGTCACTTCAACTCAACCTTTTTCCGTGTCAGCGCATAAACTACCCCTTCGTCGAGTCACTTGCCAAAGATGCGATATACAACAGTCCAGAGGTGTTGTCTCGAGTCTACAGCTTAACTGTGGTGGATGCAGTCCTCCAGAATGGAGGCACTGTTTGGGGCAGCACAGAGCGATGAGTCGGTGCACTTCTGACACACCAAGAGGAGCGCAGATTGAGGCGTGAAAAGGCTGTCCTATCAACCCCACAATAGACCTATGCCTCGTTGTCATAGGATGACAAACTGGTTGCAATGGGCATGTGGTTTCAGAGAAAAGCACTTTCTTCATTTCGAAGGTGTGGAAATTTGTGCAGCTCCATTAATTTCGGTCACTAAAGACGCACCAACTTGCTGTTGCGGATCTTTCATCCTTGCAGTCTCCGTATTTCCTTGGTGAGGTTGTTGTGCTAAGTCAACGTCATTGTCCTTGCCATTGGATAAGCACAGGGGAAATGACGTCGACGGTTGGGTAATAAAATCGTTGGAATGAACAGACTAACCACCACATACCAACAGAACTTGTACACGCGGGTTGTAATGGAAGAGAACTATTCCACCGAATCGAGTACTCAAAGGCATCTTGGGCATCACAAATGCCTCCCAAACTTAGCCTTCCTACGTAAGTACGCTCAATGTAATGTAGATGTGACTCACCTTGGGGCAAATAACCCCCAAAACCCCTAAAGACAGAATGGAAAGGGAAAATAAAATAGAATTCTTGTAGTAGACAAAAGTGACATTTGATTTTAGTATAACTAGCTTACCATTGAGGAGGGAGTTCCTAATAAAATTATCAAATACAATGAACCTTAATTTTAAGTGATTAAAAATTCTAATGTATCTTAACATTACAATTTTGCAAAGCCAAATTAGGACATCAAAATTCTAAATTACGCACAAAGATTCCAAAAGTGTTGAATTCTCCAAGCCACTAGTTATGACATGAATTCGTCGGTAGCAATTGGTGAAACAGTAGTGTCTGTGACAGGCGCATCTTAGAGTAAGTCGAGATGGATGTCGCACGGTACCAAGATATTGAAAGCATTCAGCATAAGCTTTTCAACAAATTGATAAAAAATCAGTAGATGCGACACTTTTTGGAGGGGAAGAATTAGAAAAGTTGCTACGATGCTATCATACTCATGATACTACCAGTACTCAAAACTGTGCAGGAGGGTACAAAAACTCCAGGTAGAAACCTGACGACCACATACCTTGACTTTTCCATTTCGCAAATGCCATTTGAGTCACCACAATATGGACACAATGTGGCAAGCAGTTTGAATCCTTTGGATAAAATTACAAACTAATCCAACTTTCCGGATTTACAGGACGATTAATCTACGTATTTTAGTTCTTTGAAATACAACGCTAACGAAAAAATGCTGAAAAACCAAAGTTCAAAGGGCAAATTTATGGTTCATCTCCGAAATGAAACGCAATGAAATGAGTGAATAAAAATCCAAAAGAAGGACTAGTTTTAAATCAAGCCACAAATTCACAAACACAATGACCATAAATCGTCGGCGGATATGACAATCTCCATAAAAAACACATACCCTCGGTTTTAACCTCTTGATTAATCTCCGGATTTTCGCCCATTAGCGACGTCTCGGTATGTATTGTTGGTCTTCGACTTCCTTTCCGTGAGGACCCCTCATCGCTTATGCGAAAAGTCTCTTCTTCATCAACCCCCAGCTGATGACTAGTTTCATCAGTCAGAAGAAGGGCAGGCAGACGAGAAAAGAACAACTGAACAATCGAAGCGAGAAACTGTTCCGCTGTGCGTCGAAGCAATTCCGACAACTGCGACTCCAAACAGATTCGAAGACAATTTTGAAGGATTTCACCAACCATCACGTTGGATAGAAGACATCCGGAAGGAATGAGAAGGAGGGTGCGAAGGAGATGAACAATTTTCATCAGTACAACCTCATCCGAACTTAAACGACTTCGAATGAAACGAGCTTGAATTACAGCCTCCGCAATCGTCTCTGCAGCAATGCCAATGACATTCTGTGAAGCATATAAGCTGTCTGAGCGAACTTCCAGAAGGCCATAAGCAAGAAACTTTTCCACGGATGTTAAAGCAAGACCAGTGATTAAACCGGTGGTCGCATCCGAACGAATGACGTCAAGGAAGGGAGTTAAGTAGGTTAGTGGGTTAAGAGAGTCCAGATCTTGACAAAGAAGCAATGAGCTAGAAGGAATTCTACAAATCAAGCCTACCTGGGGTGGCGTTCAACGTGCGACGGAGGGATATAAGGTTGTCAAGGAGAGCCCTCTTGGCATTGTCCTGATAGGAACGAGAGTTGGACCGATAACCACATTTTAGTGACGTTAGTAGCATTGACACCTCTGATTTCACCATACTAAGTGCATTTGGAGGTGCCATTTTTTTTGATCTGCAAAATATGCGGGTGTTTAACAGGAACGAATACTGAAAGCACAACTCGTTTGCTCATCAGTGACTCAAAATCAACAAATAACACGACCAGAAGCAGCCATATCAACAACATGTAACAAAACGGAGCAATAACTGAGGTATGCTGCACAAAACCTCTACTGCGCTGGCATGAAACATCAACAAGTACTTACACACAATTTTAAGAGTGTGCCATTAGAAGATTGATGCAAACGTAAACCACCTCCAAATTCTAGTAATACTTAACATTTTAGCAAGGTTCGAAAGATTTTATTGCTAGCACTTGTGAGACCATGATATTGCAACCCTTTGCAAATTGAAGTTTGATAACATCAATCAAAATTAAATCAAGCAATAAGTTTTAGCCCTGTGATCTGCTCTATGCCACCTACAGTAAAAATTTTTGGAGCTTGAGTCTAATTATCATCAGTCTCTATCAAAAATCAGCACTCCGTCCTTGTTGTAATAAGGCTGTTAATTTCTATGTTGTCGGATGTGTAATTTTAGTTCCTTTAAACTTGAAACAATCTAGTTGTTCCCTCATGTTGTAGAATTTTGAACTACTGCCGATCCGACTTATGACTCACTCCGAAGGGCGAAAGTGCAACTCTCGTTGACGTATCGGAGTTCGCGCAACTCCACCCAACTCCATTTCACTACACAATGTACCGAAGTATAATTCCCTATCTCTTGCCATCCCTCTTATTAATAAAACTGAATCTTTGCTATTTTTATTGTAGTATTACCCCGAAATTTCGCCATCATATTGGTGTGCACAAGTGCGAACACTCCTCCTAGCACGTCAATGCATACTTCGTTGACTCCTTAATCCCAATTTAATGATCATTAAAATGAAGTAGCTTTAAATCTATTTGATATCAACGATATTTGTCTTACTCATTAATCATCATTAAATTCTAAAGAAGTGGTGGGTAACAAGCGAAGTTTAATTTGCCCGTTGTTTGGCTCTAGTCCAATTTCTTCCACCTTTTGCTTCTCTAACCGCATAAATTGTAATTTTAAGTTGCCCTCTGTTGTGCAAGAACCACACCTTGCGTAACAACTAAGGCAGCACATCCATATTTTGTGATTTGACAGAATGAAAACAGACAAACAATTGGCGTTTGATCCACCCTATTTGATGTTGAAGAAACTCTTGAGAATGTTTTCTCTGCTCTGTCAAATTGACATCTGATTATCTTTGTCCTCCAACAACTCTGGCAGGCGAAGGCAAACATCAAGTCTGGTGTCTATTACCAAGCTTTAAGCCCTGTTATTTGCGTGTGACTTTCCTTTTTACCAGTGGTTTTTTTTTTTTGATCTGGTGCATTTTAGCTTGCCATTGAGAAATCCACTTTCCACCTGTCATCTGGCTTTTTGTAGAGGTTTTATGATTACATTAAACTAATCTAACCTTCTTGAGTGTATCTGTGGCACACTGAGTCACTCATGAAAGCGTAATTAGGGCACAGAAGAAGGTTATTTACTGTTATCATGTGCGTTTAATTAAGCCGACACTTCAAACACCAGAGTTGTGTGTATCGCCTTGTTACCTCCTTGCGTCTAATTCGCACCATCGGCTTTCCCTATATTGGGAAAGCGAAGTGGATCGCTTCCTTCATCCTGGTTTCGTGTATGATTGGAGGTACTGCAATGGCATTCCACTGTGGAAGAGGATTCGTTTGCCAGGCACCAGTTTTGCTTTTGTTTAAATAAGCTCCTTCCCGAAATTCTCTGCTTTTCGTAGCCTTGGCGGGAATGCCCACATTAATAAGTTGGTCAGTAGGAATAGAGGATCCGCACTTTTGGAGATTTCCATTCCACTACATCGTCTTTCTAGTTGAAATATGAATCTTACTTCTCTGCAATGTTTTTCCGTGCTTTTGAGTGGAGGTAATAAGACTGAAAATTTTAGTGATAGAAGGAGGCGGCCCAGATGGGGCTCGAAGAGTTGGCCACAAACCATTGCCTACGTGGCTTAAAGAGGTTGAGAACAGCTAATACGGATGAAGTAAGCAAATACAATACGCTTTGGATTCGGTATCCATGTCTGCTGGATGTCACTGTCTCAAGACTTAGCTGATGTCGACACGAAATCATGGCACCTTGTGTCCTCAAGCGCCTGGTCTCAACCATTGTCTCAAATGTGTCTTGTAGTTACTGATTTGTTGAAAAAAACTTGTCTCTCTTGTAATAGAGCGAGACACTTTGTGCCGACTGTGCCTTCAGGATCCACTATCATTCCCGTCGATTGCTCAAAGGAGTGTCCGTTGGGACAGCGGAATGCTAACTCTGCTAGCAGTAACTTATTCCGTTCAAGCATCTCCCTACAACTAAACAGACGTACATCCTCTATCCGCTTCTGTGCGTTGCGCTGTGCTGTCCCGCCCTGTAGACACGAAATTATCAGTGTCATGAGGCCTCGTTGGAAGGACACATCGTTTTTTCTTCATCATACACGAAAACGGGATGTAATGCAACCTCTTGGCTAAATTTCTTTAGCGTAGTGTTTCCCGTAGGCTGCAGTGAGCCGACTTATCTTCTCATTCGTCATTGGTGAGGAAAATTGTATGGTGACACTTGGACCTAGTTCAATGAAAGCAGTCTTTACTTGCATTTCATCATTGCTGGACCGACAAGTGCACCGATTTTGGCTTCATTTCCACCTGCTACTCTTAAAATCAGTAGGAAAAAAGGGAACCAAGTCCTTCGATTCAGGGAGCATACAAAAGAACTGGGAGAATAGGCGCAGCGATGGGAATCCGGATTGACAGCAAGGGGTGAACAAACGCAGCGGTAGGATTGGCAATGGAAAGAGCTAGACAATTCGTAGGCAGATCACTTCATTCTGAACTATAAATGGCACCTCAAGACCTCACACAACAACAGCTGGGCTTGAACTCAAGTTTTCTTATGTGGTGTCGCATGCAGCGTTCTGCTGACGGAGCCTCAATGGGTTGTTCAGCTCATGGTACGGACACGGAATTGCCAACTCTTCGGTGGTAGCAGGACATTTAGTGGTGTCAAGCATCCAAAGTCAATGGGCTGTGCGTTGGACATTTCAACGGGCTCTCTTTTGCGTATCCAAGGGGTAAGGCGGTAGGTTCTAAGACTCTGTACGCCACCCAACTCCTTGTGTAGTCACATCATAATCGAATCTCTTCAATGAAGCTGTAAAATGCACGCAGTAGGCTGGAATTCCCTCACCTATGTTGGTAAGGTTGTCCCAGTAAATGATGTCCCACCGTTGATTCCTTGTAGGTGGACGCCTACATCGAAGTAGACCTATCCGTGCAGACTACTGTTCTGTGGAAAGGAATTTGTGGAGTTCACATTTTGAAAGAAGCTTGAAACACTCTCCCAAGTACTACCAATTAGTAAGTGGGAAATTTTGAGTCAATTCGCGAGTCAAGCGATTGTTGCATTGATACAATTAACCTTTCGTCCTTCCCCTCCTTCTACTCATTTGTCGCCTCCACAACCTTCAAAGTTTTACTTTGAAATTCAACAAGAACTCTCTCACGTGTGAAGGTTATGCATTCAATTCCCATTGTCTAGGAAATTAAATGTAAACCCGAAAACCTGGCTCATACCCTTCTACGGATTTACAAGACATGCAAGCAAGGTAAAAAGGACTGGAGTGCAAACTTTTATCGAGTGATTCATCTGTGGAGATGATTGATGATTTGACATTGCAATTGCTGTCATCGTTTTTTAGCCTCAACTAGTCATGAGAGCCTGTAGCAGCTTTAATGCCAGCAATTTCACGACCTCGTAGTACCACTCCTTCTTCCACATCATTGTTATGCAGATTGTTGCGAATCTTCTGACTTTCTCGACTTGGAGCACCTCTCGCAGGATTAATCGAGCAGCCTTCTTTTATAAAGGTTAAGTTAACAGCTTCAGATGATTTTGTAGGACTTGGGACTCCTCCTGCCCCAAATTTAGCCTTGTCGGAAGGGTTTATTTGTTACTCCACCTTATCTTGAACGAGAAGAAAAACTGGCTGACTAAATAATTAACATATGATACACCAATGGGGACGATGCCCTGACAAGATCGCAATAATCACATCTCCTGTCACAAAATTTCAACGCTGCTCTACAACCATCATGAAAGAATGAACGCCGTGAGTGCACTTCGCCCTGCAGAATTCGACCCGTGTGCTCACCGCGGTGCATAATCCTTGAGATAGTTTTGACCGCCATTTTGACAGCATAACGTCTCGTCTGACCCATGCCAACGGTCCTTCAAGGGGGACTTTATCACTTGGGGCGTAGCAGCGGCTGATAAACCTATTCGAAAAGTAAAGCAAAAGTCAATGCTCGATCGCCAATTCCAAGAGCTGAATGGCATTTTAAGATTCTCGGATAATCCATATGAAAAATGCTTCTCGACAAGACGGAACTGAATACGCCAGTTAAAATTTTCATATGCGGTAGGAAGCTAAGAGTAATCTAAGTGGATGGTAAGGCAACACTGAGTAAGAGAAATTCCTTGCGATGCAGTCGAAACAGGAGTCGTAATTCCGGATCCATTGAAAGGGCCTAGCTACTTCACCTTCACTGAGCCTAGCTGGCTGCCGTGCTAAGGCATTTGAAACTATTAGCATCAGTTATGGAAAACGCCTAGTAACAACACCAGAGGTGCCTTTGACCACATTCGAAACACTAAACACATCTCAAGTTCGACTATCAATCGGATGCAAACATACCATCCGCAGGTGTCCATGAGTCAAACGCAAATCCTTCATCCAATCAAACATGAACATTTCTCAAGGTCACTAGTTGATTCAAGCCAATCAGAATCATGGAGGGCCTTTTTTCATTGGCACTTCATACTTGCATTTTTTTTCCGATTTTTTAGATAAATTTCCTTACAACTAAGGATTAGCTTGTTAGCAAAATGTTTGTTATCACAGAGGGATTGTTTGTAGGATTTATGCGTTTGACGATAGGAAGGGAGGAAATGACCAGATCCAACCATACAAAAGTTTAATTAGCAAATTTGTTTGGAGGAGTGTTTGTTGAAAACAGAAGGAAGTGAGCACAAGTGAGAGAGGAATGGGAGAATAAGGCTAGGTGAGGGATATCAAGGAGCAAAGAGGAGTGGGAAGACCAGGGGAAGAAATGGAGGACACATATTAGTACTCCAAATCGAATTACAAAAGTAATAAAGAGTCCTGAGGAGGTATGCCACTGGTAAGAGTGTAGAGAATTTGCCATAAAAACAAGAAATTATATCATGATGAGGAGATCTAATTTAAAGTTATTATTGGAGGGTGGATCGACTAGAAGAGTATATTTCTTTTTACTACTAAAACACAATAAATATTTTCCAGATTCCTTTAACTGCGTAAAAACTCGAGCATCCTCTAATTCCATTAAAATAACTTCATTTCATATGATACGATTATCGCGAATCACACCCGCCTCTATGCATGTAGGAGGGTTTGGAGCCCTTCTTCCCCTTCCTTTTAGACTCCTTTTTTGCGAAAAATATGCTTTTCTTAAGGAGGGAGTTAGGGATGAGGATGATAAAGGAGCAGAAAGTTAAGGAACAAAATTTAATTCCACTTTTCTTGTTTTTATCTTGCAGGTCGATGAAACCTACCCGAGCTAATTAATTTTTGCTAAGTGCTGTTACATTTCCTGTCTGTTTATGTGATTACAAAACTGGAGTAGCAATTTAAGCATAATTGTCGTCACTTTCGAACTCATCCCCATCCTCTAGTGACTCTGTTTTCGAAGTTGGAATGGAGTGTCTACAACAACAATTGCATCATAACTTCGCAAATCCCGATGGTCTGCCAAGCACCTCGAACTGCCACCTGGATTTATTTATTCATTTAGGCGATAAAAATATTTTTCCCACTCATAAAATGCTAGACAAAATAAAAGTGGCTTCAGGTTCACTTAAGTCTCCGACGTACTGAGTCGCGCTCACTAGGGCAGTGATCTTGGCGACTGCTTGTCTGGCCTGTCACCTCCTTCTAACTCTTCAGTTTTCACAATTTAGTCAGTAGTCCACAGTTCCAAACAGCGACACCAGCTGCAACAATGTTTACATCATTCGAGAGAGTTGGAAGAAACACATATCAAAACGCAAAGCCCCTCTCTTGAAATCAATGTTTACACGAACTGTTCAAATGACAATCGAATACGTAACCACTCATCTGATTGGTTGACGTCTTGCCGCGCTCTCATTGGTCGGAGGTGTGCTGCCTGAGCCGGATGCGTCATATATAAAGTGGAAGGCGGGCGTGTATCCGCATGGATAGATGTGTGTGATTAGCTAAAAAAAGTGTCAGAAATTGTTGATTTAATGGACACCGCTAATAGTGAGAGTATATGCTACGACTCTAGTGCCCTCTCTATGGACCTATTTCGCCGTCTGACAAGCTACATTCAAAGTCAACAACATCAACAGCAACAACAGCAGCAAGAACAGCTCAACCCTTCCATTCCGATGGATCAGTTAGCCTCGACAGCATTAGCACTAAAGAAGAGGATTGATGACTTTGCATCTTCGGTAGCAAGCGCAACAACAGCGTCAACCTCCACCAACACAAATACCTCAACAGCGACAGAGAGTGGCGCAAATACACCCGTGGACGAAAATGATTTTCCAACCGACACGCTACACAAACCGCCTTACTCTTACATCGCGCTCATCGCGATGGCAATCAAGAGTACGCCAGAGAAGAAGATCACTCTGAATGGTGAGTTCGTATGCAGCAACACGTCTCTAAATTCCCCATTTAACCCGTCACCTTAAAGGCCACTTACAGCACACTGCAGCAATTCTGGAGCCATAAGTAGACTCAACAAAGCACTTGATGCACATCCAACTTGAGAGAGATTGACTTTTTCCAACCAATCAGGTTAAAGCACATTAAAGCTGATGGAGTTGTTGTTGCACTTGTCAGCACACCTCAAGGGAGGCAAACGCACCTCACTTTTCTCATGGCTCAATCCATCAGAGACTTCACTACAAAGGTGAAATGTAAATAGACTCAAATGTAGCCCGAAGCAGGTTCGGTGAGTGACTGCGTGCTTGCACGCGTGTGTGCAAATGCGTGCATGTGTGTGTGTGCGTGTGTGTGACACCAGAAGAGAGGATTGTGAAGCACCCATTATCACCCCTACGAGGAGAAGAAGAAGGTGAAGTAGAAAGGAAGGTGATGAAGGAGGAAAAATACGTCGAAGCATCGCCAAAATCCCACACAAACGAATTAAGGGCGCACTTCTAGGCATGCACGTACGCACACAAGCGCACACGCACACACGGCGAGATAGGGGTACAGAGGAATTCGAATACCTGCTCCACTTTGAAGACTAGGTCATTCTGCATATTTTGCCTTCAAATTAGCTATTGCTACAGCCTCTCGATTCTGGCAATAATCCTCCACTCTCTCTCGCTCGCTCTTTTGCTTCCTGCTCGCTAATGGCTGTGAATTTTCCTCGCTGAGGTTCGTGTGTTTCTCCCTCCCAGCCTGCCTGCGCGAGTGAGTGAGTGAATGCTTGTGTGCAGTGTAGCCATAATTGACAGACCCCTTCTCTCTCTCCGCCTGTGTGTGTGTGTGTGTGTGTGTGCTATTCAGTTCAGCTGCGTAAACAGTCTACTCAAGTAACAATTCCATTATTGCCTGTCAGAGCCGGCTTTGATAGCGGAGTCGTCGTCGCCGCGTCAAGTCCCGTCGAGCAGTCATTCTGGCTTGCTCCCTCGCTAATGGCATCGACAGAAGATACAGTTGGCCCACGAAGACGCTGTGTGTGTGTGTGTATGTGTGTGTTTGTTTAACTTGAGCGTGTTTGTGCTTGTGTGTATGCGTGTGTGTTTACCTTACCCTCTCGCTCCGTGAATGTTTGGAGGAGGATTTGACTGGTATACGTACAAACACACACACGCACGCACACGCAAACTACCGTTTGAAGCCTGTCAGATTTGTGAAAATATAAATACACAAACACGTGTGTTCTGATTCGCCTTCGGAGATGGGTTTGTTTACACAACCCTTGAGAGAAAATTAACCAGCCCGCCATCCAGCCCTCCAGCCGGGCTCGCCAGACCCGCGAGCAAGATGTTAATCTCTGACATGTCACCTACCCTCGTCTCCCACCCTCCTCCCCCTGCTACCGTAGCCATCCCCTCACCCGCAAATGAGTCACACATGCGCATACGCACCAATTGGACGGAATGGCTTGTTTACAAAACGATAAATCTTCCCCTCTACACACGCCTACACCAACTGTTAAAATGGCTGGTGTACTTTCTGTGATTAAATGAACTGAAAATTCCGCCATAAACAAGACTTCTCCTCTTTAGGTCGGCAGATTGTAAACTAGGACGAGTTAATCAATGATTGAACCTTTTTCAGGGATCTACAACTTTATCATGGAGCACTTTCCCTACTATCGGTACCACCGCCAAGGCTGGCAAAACTCAATTCGCCATAATCTCAGCCTGAATGACTGCTTTGTGAAGTTGGGACGAGATAAATCGCACCCTGGGAAGGGTAACTATTGGACGGTCACCACAGGAGCTGACGACATGTTTGAGCATGGAAATTATCGTCGACGAAAGCGACGCTCTCGTCTGCCAGCACAGAAGCTAGAGGAGTCAAAAAAACGATGTCATCCAGGTGGACGTCAGATTGCTGATTCTATTACTCCTGCCACCTTGGCGACACCTACCCCATATCCCGTTTTCATTCCCATCTCTATCCCCATCCCTCCCCCTTTGGGTTTTCAACCTCCAAGTCTTCAACAGACGTCTCCACTACTTCAACAACAGCCTTCACAACTTCCTCTTTCCACAGAGTCGGTATCGACGTCACGAACACCGATTTCGACGTCCAGCCAGTCGTCTGATCGGACGGGAAGCAATTTTTCAATAGCCTCGCTAATTGGCTTAACGTAGGCACTAATATTACTACTACTGTCAGTAGTAGTGTGCGTCCTTTCGTGTCCTCTTCTCGCTCCCTTTTGGTTTTGTATACCGAAATGCTTTCAGGTCTATAGCCACACATGCATACACACACACACACACACACCACTTTTTGCTATTTTAATCTCCTTTTTGAACATTCTGTGTGTCTCAGCGGTCATTCAGGGGTGGGGAGGGAGGGAGGGAGGAGGAGAGGCGGAAATTTGTTTAAATCGTAGGTAAGACTCAGGACAGTGGAATATGACATTGAGGCGCTAAAGGGCATTGCTTCACTGGGACACAGCAAAGATAAAAGAGCTTGTCGAAAGAAGGTATATGGGTCTATAGGTAAGGAAGAACATCGCTTGACTGCCTTTCTCAGTTCTGCCACCTGCATGAGAAGGGGAAGAGGAAAATGTGACGTGCTTTGTTTGCTGTATTGGGGCTGTCAAGCCGAATTGAAAGGGACCGAGAAAAGAGTGGCATCATAACCAGTGGAAGTGTGATGCAGCAGCAGATGAAGGCGCTGTTGAAATCGTAGTGGAGGAGACAAGAAATAAGGTAGGGAGTCAAGCTGATTGACAACCAGATCTTTTACGCGTGGTTGCGGAAGAGTAGTAGGACTTAAAATGAAGATGCAGAGTGGGAGGATAATTTACTTTTGCCAAAAGCACATGCACCACTGACACTCATAGTCGAATTGCCATAATAATTAAGAAACTAAACTTCTTCTTTGCGTCCCTTCTTTCCTCCGAATCGGGAAAAATCAAGCCACAACACTGCATCACACTGCAGAATGCAAAAGTACACACACTCTGCCTTCTGAGTGTCGACTCAACAACCAACTGCTCTCTTTCGCCACACCACATCAAAACACAAGACATCTCAGTAAAGCACAGCACAGCACAGCACACAGCAAAGGAGAGGAGAGCAAACTGTGCAGCTAAAATACGACCTCAAAAGCACCTCTCATCCATCCTGCAATGACTGCTCTGTTGATTGGGGACATGAGGTGGGGAGTGTGCACGCCACAATTCCTCCAAACAGACCTACACGCTTCCAGACAACACACCTTCGTTCACCACCACCACCACCACCATCACCTCCTCCTGCTCCTGCTCCTGCTCCTCCTTCCCCACCCTCTCGCTACCACACAACCTCAAGTTAGACAAACAACCACCTCCTGTCAAACACCACATGCTTCTCCAACCCACCTGCCTCAAAACAACGCACACACACACACACACACGCATTGTAGTGAGTTTTTGTGCTTTGCGGTAATTGTATTAACCCGTGAGCAGAGGGAGAAGATGAGGTGGTGGTGGTGGTGATTAGGAGATGAGTTGCAGTAGTGTCGTGTTGTCAATCCTCCTCCACTTCCACGTCATGTGTCAACACCCTACTCCAATGGTTTGGCGTACGCTCCACCGTCACGACTTCATCGTGCTCCATTCCTCCCTTCCCACACTCTCCACCATCTCTCCCTCTTCCTCTCCCTCTCACTCTTCCGCCGTCCCCCATCCCCGTCCCCGTGCCCCCCCACCCACCTTCTCCTCCTCTCTCCCAATTGTGCACTCACCTTCCATGGGAAGGGCAATAAGGGTGCACTTGCATTGGTAATTGATTGTCCATGTCAGGTGGTTGTCACTCCGCGCCAATGGGCATGACTAAGAGAGTGGTGTGACTGCTCCAAACCTGCCTCCCCATGCCCCATACATCAACTCCACCGTCAACACCGTCCATTCTGCTGATACTAGAGGTGCATGAGGAACATCTTGCCCTTGTTTTGTTAGCGCTAATCATAGTGAGCTTTTTGTGGTGGTGGTGGTGGTGGTGGTGGTGGTGTTGGTGGTGGTGGTGGTGGGCGAACCACTTCTGTGTGAATACCTTTAATTCAAATTTTACTCCCTCAACCTTCGGCACGGACACCGAAACTGTCGTCTTCCGGCATTTAGTGGGCTCGTACCATTTTGCTGTTTTTACTGTCCCTTTCCGTGATGTTGAAATCCTTCATGTCTGTTGATGTGAAATCTGAACTCAGTCGGATGAAGTAATAATTTGGCAGATGAAGGGGCGATGGGTGTGCGTACTCTTTATCAGCCCCCACAAATGTTGCGAGCGGCCCCTCAAGAGCCTTCATAACAGCCGTGTATCGTTGTGCTCCTCACCTTCACAAAACAACGTTTTGATACATTTTATTACATCTCTAGCCTTATCAGCAGAGCAACCAGATTGGGTGATAGTGCTTTTGTGTGGATCATACATGCACAGGCACACACGAAGGTCGAGGACTATATAGCGCGACCTTAAACTGTGATGCGTGAGGCATTGTAGAACATCAACTTCCATTACTGCCAGTCAAGGAAGCAAAATGGTGAGCCACTTTAGGAGGCGAAGAGAGCATGGCATGGAAATTACTAAGGATGCTGCAGGCAGTGGTAGAGCATCTAGAAGATTGTAATGGCAGCGGCATCTGTTTGTTCGCCGGATGTCACGCACTTGTATCTACTCCTCTTCCACTTCCTGCATCCTCAATTTCAAATTCAATTGGGCTTTACAATGTTCCAGTGCGAACTGCTTTCGAGCTTCTACAATTATATAATTTTTAAAAAAAGTTAGGATGTCATCAAAATCGGAAGGCACGGCGAGTGATCGTCCTGCTCGCAGATGGCATCACCTCTACCACCGCTCGTACCAACATCACACCATCTTTTCACAGGCTGAACTGGTACAAACAAAGGAAGTGAAGACAATAAAATTGCGAATTGGCAGGTCATTTAGTCAATCACTCAAGTTGTTCAATGTAAACGCCTTGGAGGCTGCAACCATAAGTCTACGCTTAGATCATGGCATTCCAGTCCGTTTTGCCTCTTCAACTGATCCACTCAGCAAGGCTTAAAGGTAGTTTAAGGTGAAGTGCAAACGCTTCTCCCTACCATAGATTAGCCAGCATAACTTCACTTTTAACTTTCACTACGGCTACCGACACCTCGTCTTTCGTGGACATTTGAGGCCACCCACTTGCCATTAGGCGCCACGTCAAGTGTGTCAATTTACTGAGGCATCAGCTTCAGCCACAACATTGCTGGATGTAGGCAGTAATGCCCTCCTCCACTTCTTTTCTCTCAGGTCAACGTCAGGTCGTCGTAACTCGGCTCTCCGCCTTAATGACCCCAAATGAGAAGGGAGAGAGTGCTCCTCTTCTCCCACACCTCGGCGTGTTAAAACTACTTTTGCCCTGCTTTGCTCGCATTGGTTGCATTCAAGCCAGTTCTTCATGGACATTGCTGATTGGAGGCCTCTGTGAACTGTACAACCTGTGAGTGCAAGAGCTGACCTCACCAAATGCGCCACAACAACGGCAAAATGAATGCCAAGAGGTCATATGGGGAAGAAAACACTGTAAAATAGAACACAGCGCTAAAAGTAAGCAAAATATTGTCTAACAATGCATCCTGCCACTTTATAAGTTCCTGCAAACGCACTCGAAATATTTATTTGGTGGTGAAAACTGCATCCTCCGTTTGTGCTCAAGGCGACTACTCCACTGCTATAAGTGGCCATTCTTATCACCTTTTATGCAGTACAAATGCGATTGGCTCATGTCTGCCTCTCCGTTTGAGGCAAAATATTCGCATTGGTTGATCGTCTTCCCACTTGCGCAATGTTCGCATTCGCCGCCTTCATCAAACGGCAAGTTAATGCAGACCTTTGCAGGGGTTAAACTCGTTTACCTCTGCTACACTGACGACCTCTTACGCCTTCCGTCAACTTCTAATGTCTCTCTTTTGGTGATAATATAAAGGTGGGCGGCTGCTGGATGTGGGAGAAACATCAGCACTAATGATTGCATAAAATCAGGCTATCACAGTCACTCAAATTTTGCTTCAAGCAGGTCTAACTGTGCCTCTTGGCAAACATTAAAGCTCAACAAAAGTCGCTGTTTAGATGTGACGCCCAACAATGTACTCATGGTAGAGTAAAAGGTATTCGTTGATGCACTTTTATCTGCGGCGAGCACTTGAGCTCAAGAACTTATTACTTTCGATATTTCGTTGATCTTTCATTCGATAAGTTTTATTTAACCAAGGTCAGCACAGATGAGCTGCCACCTCAAAGATGCCAGTGGGCTGGCGGCCTCAAGGTATCCACCACCTTACCACTCGCCGTTGGCTCAGTTGATCAACAACTGTACTAAGGTGATCACTATAATCAGGGAACATCAAAAGGGGTGAGGAGGGCTTCGGTTCTTTGACACGACCGAAGTGGACGTTTGAGTACTTACGATGAACGAGGAGAACACCATTTCAATCCACCAGCTGCGCAAAAGGGACAGTGGTAGAGGCAGCAGAAGAGTGGAATGAAGGAGGATGGTATATTATCACTTATTCGTATTTTAGTGTGTAATTGACCATGTTTGATACTACTTTGACAGTAATGAGTAGTACGCACTCAGGATGACCGATTCACCTCTACCACTGAAGTAGGTGGATAAGGGCGGGAAAAGTAGGCGAATAAAGTAATCTAAAATTTGCTGAAGGATCGACAGTTGTACAAAGTGCTGTGTAGTTAAAGTGGGTAGGACAAGGCAGCCTGGAGGGAACTGAGGGTCATCCACTTCCTTTTTCTCCATGCAAGTGATGCGTGTAGGAGTCAACCTGTGATAAATTGAGTGATTGAATAAGATGATGCAATTCATTGTGAAAATACGCACAAATTGATGAAGACTGTCAATCCAAAATAGAAGTATAAATGGGGCATATAAAGAAGGTGAGATGTGAGGCGATGTGGAAAGTGGTGCGACATAAGGCGGAAGATGTTGGCATGATCTGGGCAAAATTCGCATAAGTTGACATGTCTATCAAATCAAGTAGTCAGTGTAAGTTTAGTAATTTAAACACACTAAAAAATTGAGGTAAATTGCAAGAACGAGCCATGACAAAAGTTCACTTCCTCCAGCCTACCATCATATTTGAAGTTGGAGCCTAGGCTCGCCCAGAAGGCCTAGGAAGGACTACGCGTCTGTGAAGCATTGATTGGCCAGTCAGAGGGGAGCAAGGAGGTGGTTTTTTGGCATTTTTCCTCTTAACCCCTTTGACACAGACAGCTGCCAAATGGTTTCGCACAAATTCCTCATGTGACGGCAACCAAAACAAAGAAAGCCTGCTACCCTCGAGTTTATTAGAACGATTAGAAAAGTCTTCGGTTGGTACACCACCCAATTAAAGAGTGGGTAGAATGTGTACTTTTCAAGTGGCAGGGTTCATTTAAACAATGGAATCATTTGTGCAGAAAAGATTGTGTATGCGCACTCGAGGCCTTTGTCATCATGGTATATTGTCGCTTGATCGGGGTGCATGCGTGCTTGTGTGTACAAATAAGCAAAGTGATGTACATCACCGCCTCTCGCCACCACCACCTCCGACATTGCCGAAACCCCTCCGATGAGTGCGAGAGTTTACTCCAGCCCTCGACGTGTACACACACACACACACAAGCACGAGGTATTCAACATCTGCATTGCGAAGGTTGCTATGCTGGATAGTGATTGTCTGTTACATCGTGTTGGCCAGTGCGATGTAAACCGTCCCAGTGGAGCATCTCGCAACCACCTGTTGACCATTGCTTGGCATTCATCGTGCAAGTGTTGCCTCTTTGCATTGCAATGCCACACTAGACGGTACTAGTTTGAGTTGCCTGCAAGGACATTGGAGACTTTCTTGCCCACTCTCTTCTCTAGTGGGTCCACTTAAGGTCTGCAGAAGTTGCGCTTTGTTGAATGCAAGATGGGGAGAGGCGTTGGACCTGCTTGAATTATCAGAGGGACGAGGATACGGAGACAAATACGGATTGCATTTCCATCGCCATACTCAAGTGCAAACCTCGACCATTGTACTGTCTTTGTACAGAGTAATGTCAGGTTGTCCAATTTGATCAAACATTCGCAGTATCAGTATTCCAACTTCTTTTGAGTTCATTTCTCACCTTAACCTCAATAAGCCGGATCCAATGTCGTCTGCCAAATGGTAGAAGTTGTCCTGTGACTCCAACGTGGCTGGTCATTCAAACACTGTCAAAATGTGGAATGATTTAGGCGTGAGAGCTCCCCACTTTGAGGTGAGATGATGGCAAGGGGAAGTTGCCGTATTGGTCGTAGACATTTGTGGACCTCCACCAACCACCTAATCACCCTTAAATAGTTCAAAGGTCCACCAAGCGGAATTAAGATTGATTCCGCAAAATTGGTTCACTTTGTTTAGGGTAAGCGATTAATAAACAAATGGATGAATAAACAAATAAATCGTCGGACTAAAAAGGGTTTGTTAGGCTTTTCTACTTCCTTCACCGCGATGGCTTGTTGGCAGAGTTGTGGGAACGTGTCAACGCCTGCGTGACAATGTTTATATGCCTGGATTATGAGGGGTAGAAGGCGATTTACATCACCTCCCTCCCTGCTCTGTGTGCCAGGCCCTCCTCATTCAATCTCCGCTCTCCCATGCCTTTGGCACATTCTCATGCGATCGAAAAGGTGTTGATGGAACCCGATAAAAATGGACTCTTGAATGACCCAGTCCATTGGCTCACTTCTCGGCTTTCGAGTGGGGGTTGTTGTGGAGAGTCTCAAGAGGGTACGATAAGGTTTGCACAATCACGGACGTGGAGTTCACTAAAACTAAAACTTGGGGAATTGATGGCTTCTGGGGTGATGGCGAGTGTCATTGTGAGGCAGGACCGGTAGGCGAAACTCTTTGCAGTAATGCTCTCCCTCAGCACTGTCGGAGGTGCTTGATGCCAATGCGCTAAGAGAAGTGACACATGTGATGTGCAAAAATAAAGGCATGAACACATGGGTGCCTTTCACCTACCATAAACAGGAAGAGTTGATAGAAAACATCAAGGATCCACGAGGTAGTCCCTCATTTGTTGCCTTTGACGTGGACTGCAGTGGGCCTTAGTATCGCGTCGTTGATGTCCTTTCAGCCGTACACTTCATCATTCGCCCCTCTCCACTACCCATTGTTCTTCACTCATTATCCCTTTCCCCATTTACGACCCACTTTTGTGGTCCACACCGGCCTTTGTGTGTCTCTGCGTGTACAAATGTGGAGGTCCGAAGAACCCCTGAAACAACTGCGTGTTGTGAAGCCCCCTACTCATTTGTGGACGTTCTCACTCCCAGCGTAAGTCGGTCACGCCTTTTTGTTTACTGTCTAATAAGGAGACTGATGGATACAGAGCTTGCGCTGGACAAAGTAAAGTACTGACGAAGCAGAGCAAGAAAATACTTTATGCCTTGCACAGCCTTGCAACATTATGATAAAATGACTTACTTGCTAGCCATTACGGGGTCAAGGTGGAGCGAGGGGAGGAGAGAGAACCCTCCACCACCTCGTCCTCCTCTGATGATGACATTCCTCTCCGTGGCTAAGTGTGAATGTGAATGTGTGAAGTGGGTTCAGCTCGTTGCCTTTAAGACTTCTTCTTTTTAACTATTTCCGTCAAATTCGAGTTGTTTTATTTTGTCACTTTACTAGGCTTAGACTTTAGCAATAATGACCCGACCTCCTGATGCATGTGACCTTAACAAAAAGAACATCGCAATTTTGTCCACTCCCCTGTAAAATTTGTACCTTCACAGGTTTAAGGTGGAGTTAGGGGGTAAGTTAAGGGAGAAAATTGACAAACGGACTGTAGAGAAGGGTTAAAAGGTCATTGACAGCAAAGGTCACTTCACTCGGTTTTCCTCCCTCTTTCTTTCTCTCTGCCTCGTTACCTCCCTTTGAAATGAGGGACCAGTTTTTTAAATGGGCCATATTTTTGGAGGCACGACGTCCTCTTCTCTTGTTTTAGAAATTGTCTCCAACAGAGGTAATTCGTGAAACAACCCTGAAGTGCCATGTGGTGGCACCAACGGTCCTCTCGGTAATGGAGGAAATAACCACCCATTCATTCAGCCCTTTTTTCATCTTGCCCTCCTCGATCCTCTCCTTCACTCTATTAGCTTATCACTAGGGCCAGTAGACACTGACGTTTATCGAGGAGGCGATGCGGCGCGAAAAGTGCATCAGCCACCGGACTGGGTCACATTCACGATGGCGTTCAACTGTCCACTTAATAAGTATGTCTGCATACTACTTATTATTTTTAAATGTAGTAGTATGAACATTAAGGTTGGTGGATTAGATCACCTTTTCGCAGATGACATAGTTCCTTACTTCTCTAACCCCAATTTACTTCTTATCCCATCACATTTGACAGATGATGAATGCTTTACAAAGTACTCCTTATTAATCGTGACTAACTGAGTGTCTAAATCTCAAGCATTGTAGTGTCAAGGCTTCCCTCTTCCCTTATTGCCCTCTTCAGTGGAGAATAAATTGGCTTCAATTTCTTCGTTCATTAGCTACGATGACGGCTTCAAGGGCACTGCTTGATGGACCCCTTTGGAGTGGTCACTCGTCAATGTTGACCTTGATTGTAGAAACTGCTATAAAATAGAGGTCAGGGAACCACCCAAAGTAATTAACTCTTGAGCTCAAGCACCTGCCAATCCCAAAGTGCATAGAATGCACCAGCTGTACTTCTAGCTCTACAAAGTACCAAGCAGAGCCGCTTTTAAAGCCTTCTTTGTCACTAGTCACCTAATCACTTACATTCCTTTTGAAGTGGTTTTGCTAAAATGCTGCAATGGATTCAAAAGGAAAAAAGCAACTATACTTTAGTTTTGGTAATCACCTCGGTTTTTGTCTCAATCTCCTCCTTGATGTGGTGAATTAATACGAATGCCAAGAAGCTATAATTTGCCTTGGTTTAGGTGAGAGTGTGAGCAGGTGTGAAGGGGGAGCTGCTTGGCGCTCCAATTATCTTTGGCGATATCCTCTTTACACCGTGTTTCGCTTGGCAGTCCTAGCGTGAAGGTACACCTCCGTTGAAGGAAGGCGTTCGTAATAGGGTAGCGTTGAGATGGAAAGGAAGATTAAGAGGACCAAAAAATGAGAAGTCCCGGGTTCCAGTACATTCGAGACCCACATAACCTAATGCAAACGAGAATCATGGAAAAGTTGAATAATGCATTGGCGTGAGGACACAGCGACGCCCTTCGTTTGGACAGAACCATCGGAGGACTTGGGTTCGTCCGAATAAAAGGCGTTACAATAGGAGTGAAGCATTTTAAATCATCTACTCCACTCTGTTCAATAGCCGACAATTTTGCAAAAAGGCGTTATATCTTGCAACACTTTCTCCACGATCAGGCATTTTGTGTCTGAATGCTACTGCGGCTGCTGCGGTCTTGAGATAAGTGAGGCGTTCTCACAATCAAGTTTATCTATGCTAAGTCTGTGATTGTAACAAGCCTGCAACATTCCACTCTCATTGTGAGCGCTGGTGTCCTTTACCTTGCCTGATGATATCTAAAGAGGACTAAACCGCGAATTTATATGCCATAACTCATTGACCACTCTTACTTTGCGCTTTAAGTCTTTAATAAGCGAACTACTTTATAAGGTGCAATTTGGTTACAAAAACCAGGATTTTTCGAAAGAGTTATCCAATCAAAAGACTGTCCCTGTTGTAGGGGCGTCGAGTATTGACCAATCAGGTTGGGGTATGGGAGCCTTCTCACCTCCGGTGGCCAATAAGGAGTGAGATAATAATGATGGTTACCTAAGGTGCATTCCTCCATTTGAGGTCAATAAATAGGCATTTTCTAAGCAGCTCAATATCGTAGCCTTAAAAAAGACGCCAACGCATTACACCATACCTCAGTGGCTAATCGATCAGTCAGTAGTCAAACAGCCTTCAAGACAGGCGGAGTTGTAGAGAGACAGTCAGGTGGTGCGCCAGTCAATCAATAAGTCTGGTGATCTTCATGCGCGAGCACGACTAATTTGTTTAATTAGGGTGTGTTTTGTTTGGCGCTCTGGGTTTTAGTATTGAAAATACTCTGTGCAGCCTGAGTTTCGCCTCCTTCTCGCACCCAATCTGCCTATCTCCATCGTTCTTGCTCTCCTCATCAGCGCGTTGGCGTCTTATGCATTCCGACTCAGGGGGACTCTTTCTTCTTACTGACAAAAAAAGGTTTTCACATGATAAGCGTGCGTTGTTTACTTTTTCACTGATGCTGAAGCCGTGATGGTAGTCTTACTCGACGCCATAGATATGATACCAAAACCGATTTAATTCAAATTCTGATGCACTCACTTTCCTACTTAAACAAGAACTAAGTAGCATTCGAAGTGGTGAATGGAAGCAGGAAATATTCCGGTGAAGGCATCAGAAATGCGAAGAAGTTTCCTCACGACACCGCATTGTGTGCGTGGATTGAGACGGTGCACCCTCGCAAGGGTTGTAAGCAGAGACCTTGAGTAATTAAATAAGTGAATGATTGGTTATCAAGAAAGAAACGCCGTAAATACCACCCTGAGGGAACTTATATCCAGGCATGTCAGTGTAACACGCACTGCAGTCGTGAAAGAGTCAAAACGATTAGGCGAGAGACCCTAAAAAAACGAGTGAAGCCAAGGGAGACCAAATGAAGTTCTTCAATTGCATAATATTCAGAGGTGATGGGAAAGTGCTTGCTAGAGGTGTCGAGTCAGGTTCAATGAACTGCAATTTAGGTCTCGCAAACTTACTGATGACGTAAATCAGAAAGAAGGTGAACCTAAAATAGGAGAGCTTTAAATAGGTTGCATAAGGGCACTTCATAATTGAAGCCAAATATATACGGCGCATCAATGCCTTCTTTAATTATATTTTGTCCTTTCTTCTTCTTCTTTTTCTCCTTCTTCTCAGAGTAAGCCTTTCAGGAAAATTAGGCATAGTATAAGCGGCAAATAAGTCGGATTACAGTGAATGGTAAGAAAGAAACAGAGGCTGAAGCGCTTCTATGGCAACTGCCACATCACACACGGTTTGGTGTAGTGAAAATGAGGGGTTACAAAGAGTAAGGCGGAAAGTGTTCCCATAAGGGCCTGTACCACATTCTGTGTCAAAGCTGGCGTGTTAAATGTTGTACGGTTTTGTCACAATCAAAGTGAGAACAAAAATCGCGTTGATCAGATGGTCAGCATTCAAGATGAGATGGTGAATGAGTGGATCAGGTAAGGCTGCGAGAGCTACAAAAGGTGATGGATTGCTTAAACCTCACCGCGAAGTAAACATTGCAGTCTCATTGACGTTTAAGTCGAACTGCATAAGCGAGAGATGCTTGAGGAGTTCGTTGGTTTTCATACAAGCTCACTAAATGCCGGAGGACGACAGTTTCGGTGTCCGTGCCAAAGGTTGAAGGGATAAAAGTTGAATTAAAGGTATTCACACAGAAGTGGTTCGCCCACCACCACCACCACAAAAAGCTCACTATGC
>UYWX01020377.1:0-72399 GCA_900622495.1 Hydatigera taeniaeformis | reverse complement strand
GCAAGTGCACCCTTATTGCCCTTCCCATGGAAGGTGAGTGCACAATTGGGAGAGAGGAGGAGGTGGGAGGGGGCACGGGGGAAGGGGATGGGAGATGGGGGAAGAGGGAGAGGGAGAGGGAGAGGTGGTGGAGGGTGTGGGAAGGCAGGAATGGAGCACGATGAAGTCGTGACGGTGGAGCGTACGTCAAACCATTGGAGTAGGGTGTTGACACACGACGTGGAAGTGGAGGAGGATTGACAACACGACACTACTGCAACTCATCTCCTAATCACCACCTCCTCATCTTCTCCCTCTGCTCACGGGTTAATACAATTACCACAAAGCACAAAAACTCACTACAATGCGTGTGTGTGTGTGTGTGCGTGTGCGTTGTTTTGAGGCAGGTGGGTTGGAGAAGCATGTGGTGTTTGACAGGAGGTGGTTGTTTGTCTAACTTGAGGTTGTGTGGTAGCGAGAGGGTGGGGAAGGAGGAGCAGGAGCAGGAGGAGGAGGTGATGGTGGTGGTGGTGGTGGTGGTGGTGAACGAAGGTGTGTTGTCTGGAAGCGTGTAGGTCTGTTTGGAGGAATTGTGGCGTGCACACTCCCCACCTCATGTCCCCAATCAACAGAGCAGTCATTGCAGGATGGATGAGAGGTGCTTTTGAGGTCGTATTTTAGCTGCACAGTTTGCTCTCCTCTCCTTTGCTGTGTGCTGTGCTGTGCTGTGCTTTACTGAGATGTCTTGTGTTTTGATGTGGTGTGGCGAAAGAGAGCAGTTGGTTGTTGAGTCGACACTCAGAAGGCAGAGTGTGTGTACTTTTGCATTCTGCAGTGTGATGCAGTGTCGTGGCTTGTGATACGTTGTTTGAGTTGGCTTGTTTTTTTCCCGATTTGAAGCGAGAGGCGTGTGTAAGCGAGTATCTACAACTTTTCTCAGTAGTTGACGTCTTCACTGGCTCTCAGACTTCTGAGGAAAATGTAGAGCCATTACATCAGTATTTGTGTCGTTTGACAGTTCAGTACCAAAGGCGAGGTATCGTTGATCTGATTTTTACTTGTTTCGCTTTGGTCACATTTTCCTTCCTTACTTTCTGCAATTTTGCCCCCACCTTGACTTCTTTTTTTATGGTCCACATCACTTCTCTTTTGCCCCCTTTCTCCCAAATTGAGCAAAAATGACTCCACGGGTTATGATAAGTCCTTCCGCTTGCAGAAAATGTTTCAACATTTCATAGAAAAACAGTGTGACCAACAGTTTCCCAAGCCTCACATGTTTACCTTCCCAAGCCCCAGTGGTTTCAACAGTGCCAGGTTGTGTTGGGTCAACAGTGGTGTCATCGCATCCAATCATGTGGCCGCCACACCTCTGGTCCACCTTCCCTCTCTCACCTCTCCACTGACGCACCAGTCTGTGCCAGTTCTCAACTCCTCTGTTAGCCAAACACTCATCCTTCTTTTGGCAGTTTTCTATACAAATACAGGACTGGGTGGTTTTGGAGTGTAAAATCACACAACCTCAGTGAAAATAAACCCCTCCTCTTTTCTTGGCCCCGCCTCCCTTGAAGGAAACGGGTTCGAATGGGGGTCATTAGAGGGCGCAGTGGGAGAAAGAGGGAGGCGTGGCAATTAAATTTGATTCTCATGTCGCATCACAGAATGCTAATCCATTTCAGAGCAAAACAGTGTCGTTGATAGGTTAAATACAGCTCGGCAGCAAGGGGATAAACAAGCTTCATAATCGGAGACAAGCTAGTCTTTATAGAGGCATTTCGTGGTCTCTGCCTCCAATCTTTCCGATTTAGGATTTTTTTACAAATACATCAACAAAAACAGTTTATTCCACCTCCTCTTCACCCAATTCGGCACCGTGAGACTTTGCTCTGTTTCCGTGACCACTGTTTTGACTTTGCATTCTGTGTTTTGCTGAGCAGGGACACCTTTTGCTCTCCTCTGGCCGCTATACAATTTCAAAAATGCAGCTGTTACTAGATGATGGCAGTTGGAAGTGTTGGAAATATTTGGCAGATTGATGTGGAAGTCTATTCTTTCTCCTAATCCCTTTGGTCAACCAGTGTTCAAGCTTTGCCTTGATAATCACATGCGAAAAAAGACGCTTTGAGATGTCAAAATTTGAGGCTAAAGCGCTACTTATAAGGCACTTGTAAGTAGCAACTTCAGGGACTTAAAAGTGCAGTGCGAGCGAGTAAATCAACCAGTCGTCAATATCGATTCAATGCCAATGTGACAGCTATTGTGATACACGAAATTTACTACATGGACCATCATCAACAACCTCACCGATCCTGCCACTACCGCTCTCGGAGCTGCGGTGTTAGCAATAAATAAGCAAAGTTCATCCCATCATCACCCGTATACGCATCATCAAATCGTTCATTCAATCATCCATTCAACCTATCATTTTATTCATTTTCACTCCCCTCCGCCCTCTCTCTCTACATGTGTAGGTATGTGTATGTTTACACTACAATTCAGTTTGTTTAAACCAACTTCTGGTAGTTTGGATAAATTGAAGGACCTTGACAGAAGGTCGAGTCGCGTTGTAGCGAAATTTCGCGCCATTCGTTGCAGTTGTAAGCAGGTAGGGAGGGTAAGGACGAAAGAGGAGGAGAAGGAGGAGGAGGATGAGGATGAGGGTGGGGCAATGAAGGTAGAAACAGCTGTAGCGTAGCCAGCTTACACGACTTGCATCTACAAGGAGGATATGCCAATCGAATCAGGAGTCAAGGGAAAAGAAAACGTGACAGCTACTGAGCGGGATGTAAGAGTCAACTTTATCCAACCTACCTTTCTCATAATTCTTGTGTTTCCTTTCGTCGCAAAAGCAATAAAGGAGTAATGCATGATGGTTAATCGGAAGGTCGATGTATTGTCACCAAAGCTATTAGTTAAATTTAGTACTGCGTGCTGTACTATTTCGGTAGACCAGCTAAATCGTATGTATGCAACGTAACCTTTACTTCACATTTACCCAGTCGTTAGGATATCTTCAAACAACAGCTCTACATTGTTTAGTGTAAAATGACAAAATTTTGGAAAGCGTTTTGCAGAAGCATGTTTGGAGACATACGTTGATTATTGAAAAGCCTTTCCCTAATGAACCACCGTCTAACATTCGCAATTATCTATCTTAAAACATATTGCCTACTTTTAATTTCTCAGTAAATTGTTTTGTTTCCATTCTTGTTGATCATATCCCGTTGAGCAATGTACTACTCAACTGAATTACTCTTTCTTCTTCCCTTTATAACTAGAATTTACTAATAGTTAAAATGTAACTCGCTCGCTTGCTAATTAAACTTATTTTTTAACTGAAGTCGGGTCACTCACAAGATACTGGATCTGAAAGCCATCAACATTTTGCTAAAGTTGAGAGGACATCAAAATATGGAATGGCAGGATAATCATTTAAGTTCTGAGCTCTTGACGGCGAAGCTCAGAGTTTAGCAATTGAGTTTAGGGAAGGATTGCTTAACTCCTATGGGGGCCTGTAAATATTGTCACGTTTTTGCGTCTGTAAGAAGTTTCATTCGAAAGTAGTGCAAGATGGCTACGTATCATGCCATGACAGAGGATTATTTTGCTCTTTCACCACCATGTCATGGATGTGTGACACATGCGCTTTACCACTTATTGGCATATGGGCTTGACCGATTGCGTGTAGCCAACAAAACAGAAGAGGTGCGCCTCCAAACCAAAATGGGTCACTGCAATTTGCAAATTGGAGATCCTTCCATTATTATTCCCAAAAATGCTCATTCACAGTTTCTGCAACAAAGGCGACAAAAACGTTCAATTTTGAAGGAGTCTCACGATCGCAATATATTATTCAGCTATAATTTTATTACAGTCATGACGAAAAAAGCGCCTTTTGTTCCGTACCAACTCCCACATCTAGCAATATTAAATCGAGCACGAAAGTTATGCGCATCTCGTGTTTTCCTCACTGATTTTAGCAAGTTGGGCCTTTTTTCGCCTTGCTCTTTCAAGAAAAGAAGAAGGGGAGCCAGAAAGCAAAAAAATGCATTACCCCTTGCGTTACCTTCTTTTTTCACTCCCTACTTTCCTTTTCTTTCTCTTCGTCATCGTCTCTTGCCCCATTTCCAGCAGAAAAATGGGGAGCAGAAAAAGGAGGAGCGCTGGGGTTTATTTGAACGCGGCAGGAGCGGTATTTGTACGTGTGTGTGTCGGCTTTTTATTTATGTAGGCATGGTGAAAAATGGGTAAAAACATGTAAACAAGGAGAGTTGAAGAGGGAATGCGTGAGAGAGGTTGTTAATGAATTGAAAATCGGCTTCATTTTATTGCGAATATGAAGGGCGGGGGAGAGGGCAAGAGGAGGAGAGAGACCGTAAGAGACGAATAGAGAAGAAGAGCCGGGGCAGAAGAGTGATTCGGGGAGGGGCAATTGGCGGCGGAGGGGGACGGTTCTGAGTCAACTGATGGGATATTAGGTAAATCAAATCAACAAAAAGGTGGCTGGCCTCCCTTCTTCTTCGCTCCTCTTCTCTTTCCTTCTTTCCTTCGTGTAGACAGACGTTTTTGTGCGAAAAAACTAACACTCTTTGCTTTGAAAACACCCTGATATCGGCGAAGAGATAAATAGAGCAGCATTTTTGACTAGTAAGAAGGATTTCTTGGAGACGAAGAGAGGCAAAGCATCCATTATATTCTCAAAAACCATGAAAAGCTCGAATGTTTGGATGCCTCAGAGAATTGTCCGCATTAAGGTTTGTTAAAAGGAATATCTTTTACCTCAGGAAAAGCTTCTGTTCGATCTGCATTAACTTTCACGCCGTGGCGAGGTGTCAAACCTTTCCAAAAGTTGCAGCCCTGTTTGGCCTCTTCTGATTGGTCCATTTGCACCAAACCTGGAAGGTCAAACTTTACTCTATCATTGTAATTATTCGGGTGATGCAGACACCGACTCGGTGCTCTCGTCTTTTCACCTGTGATGTGCATCCCGATGATTTACTTAGGATAAAGGTAATGGTCGGGGCACATCCTCCTCCTCCTCCTCCTCCTTCTTGTCCCTCTCCTTACCCGTTGCTTCAGTCCTCAATGCCGTCTTCTGTCCCAGTTTTGATTATAGGCGTTGCCAAAATCAACTTCCCAAATGTTCCCAAATTAAGTAGCAAAATTGCGTAAAAGTCTTCCTTTTTCACAAGAGGACGAAAAATGATTGACAGGTTTGGTTTTTAGTTTTCCCTTTTTTTATTCATGTAACTTGAAACTTTAATGAGCGCTTCGCCCTGGGAGGCCAGTTTCATGCTCCATCGCCATTTAACGCACCACCAGATGATGCCAAAATCCAACTTTCAAGTGCTAAAAGAAAAAAATGAAGAAAAATTGTGGTAAGGAAGATGACAGCAATGCTGTTAACACATTTTTCATTTAAAACCTCTTCCTGTATGACTGCCACGTTCGAATGTGATGCTCTAAGACAAGGGCAGCAGTAATTGTCAATGTGACGTTTCGAAGCAGTCAGTGGGAGGAAGTGACTGAACCGCAACTCCGACGACTAATCTGTGCCTGCATTCCGACGTCGAACTCAATAAAATCACCCCAAAATCTTTGGAATCCAATAGATTTACCTTTGACTTTCCTTCTCACCTCGCTACTCCGTGGACGGCGATCGCTGGCGGCTGTGTGCGCTTTGCAAGGCGGACTGAATCCTCAGAGACAAATGTGCGTTGGACCAGAGCCTAGGAGGTGGAAGGTGGGATGCGTGTTGGTCGAAGTTTGATTCACAAAGATATAAACTCCACCACGGAATGATCTGCTTTAGAGTCGGATAAGATGCTACCGCAGCTTCGAGCCTTTTGCATCCTCAGGCGCTTCCTGGATTCCCTGCAACTTTTGACGCCACCCCACGAAAGCCGTACACCAACACGATGGCATCCAAATCGAGCTCATTTAAGGAAGAACTTGGAAATTTGCTACACCACTGAGGTGAGGAAAATAATGAAGGCGAGTTGAAGACTATTCTCGGCCGTTTGACGAACACCTGTAAGGCAAAACAAAAACAGCTTGTCACATCTTTGTGACAATCAACGAAGTGATTGTGAAAAAAAGCAATAAAGGAGAGAATTGCTAGTTGGAAAGTTTTATTCTCGTGGTCAAGATGGATCCTGGAGGCTGCGAACCTATCCCTCACGAATTGAAGTCGAGCCACTAAGCGATCAGGAATGCCTCTGAATTTGTTGATGTCAGTCAAACCTGTAAAATGGATCACATTGTTATTTTGGATCAGTTGGTGAGGGCAGGAAGACACTGACAACCTGTCAGTGGAGGCACATGTCTGCAGTATCAATTATGCAGGCGATGTGCAAGCGCTGTCGGAAGCAGCGGTGTCGGCTGCCACCGACGTCTTCCATTATTCAAAATCCACCTTTCTACTCCTGCTTCTGGTCTGCTGCCTTCCTTCTCACAAAATCATTTCCATTTTTTTTGTAGCTTCTGGAGTATTTTTCGTTCTCCTTTTCCTCTGCTTCACTTTTTCCACAAGTCTTATGCAATTTCAAGATATTTTTGTCACTCGTGAGGCAAAGAAATTTGATCACAAGCTAGTCGGCTTGCACACTTTAAATCGTGGGACGGTAAAGCGCACGTCCAGTTTTTAAACGGCTGATTTGAGGCTGAGATTAGTTCGCTCCAGCTTCTAACATTTTCGACTGGCTTACAAAAAAGGCTCCTTTCCAACTGATGCTGAGGTCAATTAGAAGGTTTGGGCTACGGAAAGGTCAGATGCCTCTCACGCCTCCCATGGGGTCTTTTCGGGCTGGAATTTGGGTTTGAGAGTTGCTCCCCAACCACATTAACTACATAAGAGGACCTGCAAGGCGAACTGAACGTAACAATCCCCAAAACCGTCTCGTACCGTTGCAGTGAATCAAATATGATTTATAATTTCATTCTGCTTGCTCCCCTTCGTCTAGCATCACTGCACCTTCAATCATTCCAGCCAGCCCTCTGAGATTTAATGTCTCAACTTCCACTCCTCAGAAATGCAATGTAACACAATCACCTCCGTGGAAGCCAATTTAATGCATCTAAAAAAGGAAGATGCCTTTAAAATTCTAATCCAGAAGACTAAAAACTCCGTCTTAGCTATTTTTACTTGCATACAAATGGGCTTTCTTCTTGCTTTTAATCAAAAAGCAAGGAAAGCATGAACGATATGTATTTAGGCAGGGTGGTGAGGGAGGATGAGACGAGGTAATACAGGACAGGGCAGACCAGGACAGGGGGATGCATGCGTCATTAAAAATGCAGAAAGAAGGGGAAGAAGGCGCACACCTTCCCTTTGGGACCTGTCAGCCAAGTCCGACATGCCGCCACCGCTGCCCAACAACGACACCAACTGTCTAAAGATGAAAATAACGAGGCGCAAAGGATACAGGACGGAAGGGCTAGTTTGGCATTTTTCCATTTTCGGTGATTTAACTACTGAATTAAATTTCAGCGCTGCTTTAGATGTAGTGTATATTTACTTTTTCCGACGACTTATCTCCTCTCTGTTGTATCGACGTCCCTTGTTAAAATTTTCATGATGGAGTGAAGGGAAGCAAGGCCTCAGACTGCAGTTTCGACTCAGTGCACTTAAATTCACTGACAATACAGCTCTCTATCCACTAATCAAGCACTCAGCTAGCAAATAACTGGCTTTTTCTCCGAACTAAACAAACTCCAACAACTGCAACTTAATATTCCAGGATGTTAAGACGTCTCCGCTCATATATTGGGGCGTGTTTACAGACTATTTTACTGTCTGCTGGTGTGTCCAAAATTAAAACTGTATGCGATTGCGTAAATATTTTGTTGTTTTATTGAAGGAGATCTAATAAAATTTGCCTATTTTTTCAACGCATCCCTGCTGTTACTACCATGATTATTACCCTTAGCCATAAAACTGTCAGTATGCACCATTTAATGGCTTGAAATACAGGTTTTGATTCGCCCGCTACTGCCACTCCCTTTGATAAGAAAAAGAAGGGATGTACAAATGGGACGAGAGCTTGTCCCTTCACTGTCATGCTTGCTATGGCAGTAGCAACGTGCATGCTAAGGAGGTTGGTTGGTTTATTCAATTGCCTAAGAAGGAGGGTGGAAGGATTGACAGAAGAGAAGGCATTCCTCCCCCTCTCTATCCACCTCTCCCTCCCTCTACTTCTCGCTCATTCTCTGACGGACGTCAACTGATAGCAAGCATCGACGGCATCTTTCGCTCGCCCGCTCGCCTGTCTGTCTCCATCTTGCTCAAATTGACAGGTTGACATTTCCTGCCTCTGCTCCGCCTCCACCGACTTGAGCTGCGCATTTTTGCCTTTAGCAGCAAGAAATATTTGTCCGTTGGAGAGAGACAAAATAATTTTCCTCTGAATTCGCTTTTATTTCTAGTCACAAATTCATAGAACTAATAGGCTCACCGAAGTATCGACTTTTTTTCGGCGGTGCTCATCCAGTCAATCGGTGGAGCCGAGCAGTATCGATTATTGGTCGTGGCAGCAATCAGCTGACTTCCTTGAACGGGTCAGCTGATTGCTGCCAGGACCAACAGACTGTTGATGACAGCGCCTCCTACTCGTATTGTTTCCTTCATTTCCAAACTACTTCAGTTACTTTATCAATTTTACTTTGTATTCTTCTTCACCGAAAAATTTCCAAAATTTTCTTTTTACCATGCAAAAAATTAAAACTTGTAAACTTGGCACATTTAAAGTGTGCTTGTTAATGATTTAAGGGAGTGTAAACTCTCTAAACAGTTGTGCTTTTGAAACTTGTAAAAGTGTATGCAAATAATCATCAACCGCTAGGGAGAGGAAGACAGTCAGATTATTGTTTCGAGAGAAAGTTTGTGCAGTGCCGTTGCTTTTGTTAAAATGGCACACATTTCGAAGGTGTATAAATCACCACTCTCGACTGTGTGTCCCAACAAAAAATCACGAGTCTTTCTAGCTATTGTCAAGCGTCTAATTGGTGTAGATCAACATCACTCATAATAAATTGTCTTCCCCTAGAACATTGTCAATGTAGTTGATTTTTAAGGGGACGCGGAACGCAAACTTACGCAAAAGCTATGTGAAGCTGAGTTTTCTTGGTAATTTTGATCATGCAAATATAGTTTGACTAAAATAACGAGTTTTCGAGTAGGACGACTTTTAAACAAAACGTATGGTGAGAGGTTGACTGGTAAGGAGATTGTGATGCCAGGATTGTGCGTAAAATGCAGAAGTTTGTTTCTTTTTCCAAACAAATCATGGAGAGCAAATAAATCTGGTCCATCATTTTGTCAAGCCACGGCGAGAGCTGCTGTTTTTTCTTCTCTCTAGCGGATACAAATGCACTTAATCAGGTTGTCATTGACAGGAAGTTTTCGTTTCTGATTGCCATTGGGATAATTCTGCCCTTTTTCTGAATTACTCCGATACATTCCAATTTAATCAACCTACTTCTACAGGCCGAACCTCCACTTGATTAAATATTACTAATCCAATCATGCTGGCAAAAATTTGGCCTTTTGGAGTGATTTTTCACCGCCCCACCTGCCAACCAGTGAGGCGAGCGACAACGGAGTCGTCTACAGGAGGCACGATCAAGACCTCCCTTGCCGTGTACATGAAAGTGAATTCGAGTAGAAACTTGCCAAAAATGAGAAACAAATTTTAGGTGGTTGTCGCTTTTTTAAACACTTTCTATCTCGTTCACTCCCTCTCTCTCTCGCGCGCGCACTCACTTCTCTCCTCTGTCTTTTTGCATTGTACGAAATCGAAAAAATCAGCGAAAGCAGGGCACTGATCAGCGGTAACTGGTCGGCATTGTCGGTAGATGCAATCTTTTATGGCATTGCAGCACGAAGCGCCTCAAGCTCTTGACATTGGTATCGCCTTAGCTATCTCCACTCCTTTTCACCCCCTCGCTTCTGCTTCTTCTTCTTCTTCTTCGTCTCCTTTTTCCTCTCCTTCCTCCGCCTCCTCTCCCTTAATCCAACTTCGCCCCTCTTCTTTTTTTACTTCCCGTGGGCGAAAAGTGAAACTCATGCTGAATTTACATCCTCGAGACTGACAAGGCCCAAAATTGACCCTTTTTACGCCCCACAATTTTACTTTTTCCATAAAAAGCTGACTTGAGATGTCATCCGATGCTGCCTTTCGATTGCATTATAAGGAAAAAAAAATAAAACTAATCCTTTGACATCAAGTTAACGTTGGGGGATGGAAATCTTTTAGCCGAATGACTAAACTTGCTTTGATTAATTAACACGTTGACTTGCGCTTGTTTTACCCTGACTTGTTTGATTTAGCTGATGCATCAAGGACTTGCGCATTCATTCATTCTTTCCCCCAACCTCCCATCCATCCAGTTGTTATTCACTTATCACTTCACCTCCTTACATGCCTCTAAAAAGTGCACTTTTATTCCCCCACCGATTCCTTTATCGCATTGTGGTGCCTCAGTCAGACGAATTAGTAACTTCGTAAGGTCATCACTTGGGCCCTAACCGATTACTTCCTCCAGACCGCAAAATGAATGCGTTCGGCGTGCCAATTTTGTGCTCTCTTTAGCCATTTATACATTTGAATTTGCACTTCCTTTTTGCTTTTTCGTCTCAAACATTCCTCAATCCATGCTGTCATCACTACATTAAATTAGGCCATTTTTGTGAATCACGAAGGTATTCAACCAGCAGCTCACTCACACCCTCCCTCCCTCCCTCCCTCTCATTCCATTGTCATTCACCCTAAAGGCTTCAGATTAAGGCGAAGACAAAAGGCAAGAAGTGAAAAGCATCCTTGATAAAATTCTTGCTATTCATCGCAAGAAGACGTGCAAATCTGGGGAGAACTTACCATCAATTCATGAGCCAGGGAAGGAATGCAATATTTCTAAAGCGTCATTGTGAAATGCCTTTCGCTGCGCTTCCCAAACAGCCTCACTTTGGCTCCTCACTCACCACAAATGGTGTGGCCTTCACATGGGCTTTGTGTAGGCAGCATCACTGCACCTAAAGGCTGAGGCGGCAACAACTCCCGTTCTGTTAAACATCGCACAATCACAGTCCAGCTTGACTCACTCCTTTCCAAGCTGCAGTGCCACTTGGAGTCACGAAAGGCACCAATAAAACGACCATCAAAGTCATCGAGTTCAACATCCACCTCCCTTCCTTCCCCCCTCCCCTCCACTCTCCTCGCCTCCCCCTTCCCCCATCCCCTCCTCTCCATTCCCCTTCCCACCCACCCACTCACTCACTCACTCAGCGCCACTGACCAACCTCAAAGTGAACCAGTAAGTTGGGAGCAAGGATATCATAAAATCCTGTCCCCACCTCCTCTCTCCTGTGTCTCCCTTGCCCACTCGATGAATCGTCCATTTCAGATATCGGTTTGGTCATTTTCGCGGTCCCATAAATCGTTGTGTCTGAAAAGAGTTGGCCATTTATGTGAATCCACATGCGCCCCTCCCTCTCGTCTCTCCTTTAAATTGGCATTTTCTTTTTGACGAAGGTAGAACACTTTAATGAGTCCGAACTTTTTAAAGCCTATTTATTTGGCTGCGTTAATTGAAGTGTTTCGCTGATTTCGAACTTCTAAGAGAAGTAAAGGGAAGACCACGGATTGAACACCTTGTTGATGGAGATGAGGACCATCAAAAATAAAACTTCACACTTTTGTCTAAATGAAAAGGAGCAAGCGAACAATGCGACAGATGGTAGAGGAAATGGAATTTAAAACGTCTTCCTCGAACGATGTCAACGGAGATAGTGAGGGTGGGTTGAGAAATGTATTAACTCTTGCCACAACACGGTGATCACCGCTGCCATGAACACAGACTCTGTCCCGAACCAAAAGTTCGGTGAATTTATTAAAAACGGGGATGAAAAGTAATGTCGGGTAGCCTTAGATGCAATACTGTTTCATTTTTCTTTACACTATCCTCTCCTCCCTCTTATCCTTCATTATGTGCGTCCACACCTCGCCTCATGATTGTAGGTGGCGCAAGTGGCAGTGTGTTGAGTGTCAGCACGACGTGGCACTTTAACTGGGAGGAATGTCAATGTCATGCAGCGGTGAAGGGAAGTGCACTGCACCTGACCCCCCTTAGAGGCGCATTTGCATGATGCTTTTGCCACCACCTTTATCTTCCCATTTTCCTCCTCCTCCTCCCCTTCCATCACTACCACTGCTAGTAAACTACGCAGTGACCAAAAGTACGTCCCCAACGCTGCCACTACTGCTGTTCCGACCAACCCACTTCGGCCACATTCACTGTAGGTCGGTAGGATGCAGTGGAGTGGGGCAGAACATAACCGGTCAAGGCGGAGCTAAAAAGTGAAAAATGATGCATCTCTTTGGTATCCGCTACTGTTCAGTTCTTTGAACACACTGGTAACGTCTCTGCCAAGATCGCCCGCAAGTGGAGGACAAAGAACTAAATTTCTTACCCTTCCCTCTCATGATGATGTCTGCTAATTCCACCGCGTCCTCTTTCACCACCGTCCTTGATTGAAGTGAGAAGTGCGAATGCTCTTCCGAGTCCCTTTCTTCAGATCATTCAGACCATGCAGTGCTCTTCTCATTTATTTTGGGTGCATCGTAAAAGAAGTGGTCGTTAGGTTACAACCAAATCGTTTGCACATGGTTGAAGGAAAGTACTTGTCCATCCAAAACGAGGCATCCACAAGTCCTCACACCAATCGCCTCGCCTTCCTTGAGGCACCTTTCACAGAACCCCAACAGACTTCACTTCACAAACATGATAAATGCGACTTTCATTTCTTAATTCCATCAACTTTTGAGACGAACTTAACAGTGAAAATGATGAGAGGCGAACGGATTTGTTAACTAATCCCTGCAACTGTAGCTTAAGGGTGTGCAGTTTTGACTATCGCATAAAAAGGATCCATTTTTTAATTATTTTTATGTCCAAGAAGCACTCCTTCACAAAGACGGTAAGGAAATGGATAAACTCATCTCAACTACAGCAGATGCTTATGGCTGTTTTCGTTCCAAATTGTTTCCAATTTTAACAAACGGGCGTTTCACTCCCTAAAAATACTTGTAAAAAGTCTTCCAAGTGTCATAACCAAGTTAATTTTTTGTAGAATTACAGCTTAATTCTATGTGGAAGTGGTGAAAGAGAGGTGAGCTAATGAGTTTACTCGCCATCAAGCGGCTTGGCAAATGTGTTACTTCGCGACCCTCTTTGGGTCTTCGATGTACCGTCCTCACTCAGCTTGTCATGTAACGTCAAGCCAAGCATCCATTAGTCCACTCTCACCTAAGTTTTTGAGTGTCTAAAAGAATGGTCAATAGGCGCGACAAATGACACAGGTGACGGATCTCCCGGTTAACCTACAGTTGCAGGCAAAACATGGTGCTCCTCAATGCATTAACAGCTTGCAGCGTGTTGTTACCCACGTCCGATGAGTAACATCTTCTCGCATCCGAAAGCATAGGGGTTAGTAAAGTCACAATTTGTCTGGCACTCTATTTTGTGCTGAATGGGCGTTAATCAAGCCTTTTCTCCTCAGCTTCTCATTTGATTAGTTGTACTGTAGTGTCAGGTCGTAGCACTCCCAAGTCTTTCTAAAATAAATCATTGAGGGATTTACTCTTCTACTCGCTACAGGTCCTTGATTTCAGATAATGAGGAATTGCATTATTATGAGGATTAACTTGCCAGAATGGTTGAGCAAAGTTTAATGTGAGTGACGCGGTGGTTATCATTAAAATGTCATGGAGGTTATTAGCCAAGTGGATGCCACTCATAGGATGCAATGTAAGACCGAAGAGTGCAACGCAATGGCTTAACCCATGCAACAAGAATGCCCTATTCTTACAAAGTTGTTCAAATGACTTGCGACGAAATGAGAAACAAGTTTTGTGGTACAATGCAACTGTGGTGAGCCAGAATCGGTTAAGTGTCATTTTTCATCGCCAAGTGATTCACCCACTGTCCAGCAGTAGAACCAGCCAGACCGTGTTTCTAGGACTCCTAGAAGTCGCATCACCTTATCCCCACCAGATTATGCACGCTTTGGGTGCACGTGTGGGTAAACAGCAGGCAGCAGTTTTTCATCAGTAACACTCAACTTCAAGGAGGGTATAATCCCTTTACAAAATGGGTGCCTCACTTCAATGCGATTCACTTTTGTGGAAAGGGAAGGAGAAACTCACCTTTGGGGGAAATATGCAGTTCAAGTGCCATAGTGATTTCTCCGGAAAATGGTAGTCTATGCACTGGTTGCGATGAAAAAGTGTGAGGGTAATAGAAGGCACCGTATCATCTCACATCCACCTTTTCCTTCGTTATCCACACAATTTTCGTTCATTTATCTTACAAATTCATGAATTATGTCTGTTCATCCCTTAAGATCACCGCTAAATTTCGCACCACCTCTTGTTACATTACTACATGTAGGAAGAAAAGAACAGATGAAAAGTAAAAGGAATTTTATGGATAGTGGAGCAAAAAGACCGCGGTTTCTAAATTTCAAGCATAAAATTTCTCATAGTAGCAAGTTTTTTTGCAAGCTTGTACCTTACTAATGAGAGCAGCAGGCAGTGGACCCCATTAATGTTCACCTTAAAGTCACAGAGAGCGCCGCTCAAATTTATTTGATTGCTTTTTAGTTTTGTGAGTAAAATGCTCAAAACTCATCACAAAAGTAAAAGTTATTTTCATCGCTTGCCTAAACGGCTTCTACATACCCTCTTTTGTGATTAACCAATGTGTCACAAATGGCGCAGCACTTTCTCCTTCTCTTTTGCATCACATGCACGTTTTTTATAAAATTTAATGGCATTTTTATTAGTCGCACATGGATAAATTGAACATCAAACGTCTTGCTTGAATACATGGTAGACGCATTAAATAAGCATTCGACTCATTAAAACAAATAAACTATACTAAGTAAAATTTCAAACCCTAAGATGTTTTCCTCTCGAAAGATCAAAGAGGCTCATTGGGTTTCCGAAAGCGACAGTAAATTTTACAAACAATGCCTTTTGTGTGCTTTTACACTATTACCGTCTAAAGCCTTTGAGTTACGCTTGTAGCCAATCTTTTGGTAAAAAGCGTCATACGATTCTTAAATTCACGTTAAAAAACTCTAAACGTAACCAATATGTTCGTTATTACAAAATTGTATAATGCTACAATCCAAACTTTTTTAGTAGATGTGGGAAACAAAAAACCCTCGTTAAACAATTTTGGTCCACAATCCATCACATGGTGTGAGAAATCGTATCCTCAGTACTTTTCAAGCCCCTTGACTCTTCCTACCTTGATTGTAACCATCAGAAGGATGTTAAAAAGCGGTTAAAATAAATCCATAATAGCTTTCTAATATAGGTTTCAAGTTGGGAAAATTTAACTTATGATTGATCTTAAACATGATGATGTCTCTTAACACAATTTTTTAAGGTGATACAATGTAAATCTTATTTTGCTTATCACAAATGTAGATTTCATGTTTATACACATTTGATCATCTAGTAAACCACCAACGCTCGTTTTGCTAAATCATCGAATAGACCAAGGAATCTACTCCTTTTGGATTGTCTTGGTCCTCCAAAATGCGAGCCATAGCATTTCATTGAAAGTTTAAAAGCACCCTGGTAGTTTGCCGATTAAAGTACTAGAGTGTGGCAAAATAATCCATTGTTAAACGGTCTGTCTAGCAACATATACTCCTATTCTTGACACCTAATTTATGTCATTGTTCCGCGGACGCCGTGCTTCGCGAATTCACACCACGGCAAAATAGGCTATGCCATCGCTCACAGCCTCGCCTGGGATTCCGTTGGAGTGTGTGTGTCCGTGCCCTCCGCTCGAGGCCTAGCAATCAGGCCATTAACCTCTTCTTTCCCACCCCCTTTTCCCGCTGCTACTTTAGACCGTTGTGTCAGCTAGCTTGGCTTTCTTCCGCCTCCTTTGCACCAGCCTGATTTACTAGGCGCTCTCTCCCGCGCTCTCGTTCCCCGAACATCACATATCGAGTGAAGATGGGAAAAATCTGTAGCTCAGTTCTTGGTCTCTTATCCCACTCCCTCCCTCTCCCTTTCCTGCCACCTCTTGGGTCTTGTAAAAACAAGAAATACATGAAATTGTGGATCTTAGCAACCTGCAAGTCAAAGAAATGCGGGACAGGATGTTTGCGTCCTAGCGGGTCATAATCCCATCGGAATTGGCCTCAACAAAGGCTGCGCAGAGCTGCGAATCAGACAGTTTGCTCAGTTCTTTATTAAATTTAAGTTTTGTCTGCAGTTTTTTGTTTTAATGCATCTTTTGTGCATAAGATTAACTGCTTGACTCCAATCTGGGGACTGCATCCGGGAGGGGCGGGAGGGGGGACTGAGAGGCGAAGGCACTGGACTCAAATGCCTCTTTTTAAGTTTCACTGTTAGAGAAATCTCAGATCCCTATTTGATTTATGACCGGAAACAAATGTCAAATTGTTAAACCCTGTACATTTATGCTCCATTCTAGCAAATACAAGTACTTATTGTACCAAAGTTAATTCCTTCCTATGTTTACAAAATATACTTTGAGGATTTTTTCGATATAATTTTGACCATAAAAAATAAACACTTTATTAATCGTGTGCCTTCACAACTTTCGGGACGGTTTGGGAGAGTCTCCCTTCATGACACTGCAAGACTAAAAAAAGAGGAGCAAAAAGGGCAGCAATTTATCCCAAATCTCTCAATCATAAATTGTAATGATTACTGCCGTTTACATGCATTTCCAGAAAAGTGGGGAAGGAGTTGATTACCCAGAGATTTAAGTGAGGCGCATTTCTCCATTTTGTTAGGACACCTTAGTAGGAATAGTGACGTCAACATCTGTCCACCCTCTCTTCCTTTTTCCACTGCTGTGTGCCTTGACAGTTGCCTCCTGACAGGAGGCATCTCCAAGGCAGCAGTAAGGAGGATGGATTAGAGGGGAAGGAAAAGGTCTTTCATTTCCACCTCCCCAACAGTGAGCAGACGGTGAAAGGGGAGGCCAAAGCCACAGTGAATAAAGAAATATCACTCTTTTTCTTGGTCAAGCGATTTTGGATTCACCACTCATTTAAAACTGTCAAAATTGTAGGGGTGAAAAGTGGAAAATTTTAATAAAATAGTGTCAACTGATACATCCTCGTCTGTTGGCGTCACTGCGCTCTCTCCCCACCCTGTCCCACTGCTGCCTGCACTCCCCTTTCCCCCGCCTCTCCCACCCCCGATCCGACCCCGCACACCACTCCAGATGTTTGACTGATGAATTTACAAAAATAGCTACTTGCTAAAATTATATTAAAGTGTTTGTTTTTCCCACTTCGTGTTTAATCTATTGCATACCCTTTGATTGTTCACGGGGCAAGGCAATTATCTGCCGTCTGAGATCTGCGCTATCACTGTGTCCCTTTGGGAAGGGGGAAGGGGACACTGACAATGACAATTGTACCGTCGCCCTGTCCCCCTCTCTCCGCCACCTCCCCCCTCCCTTCGTCCCTGCTGCCCGCCATTTCTCACTCACTAGTTCTGTGCAAAAATGAGGGCAACTTTATTTCAGCGGGGTACAAAAGGGAGATGGGAGACCACCTGAAGGACCTTACTGAGCTTGTTTGCCTTTTAGCTTTTTTAAACAATGGCAACACTTGCAAAAAAACAATCCGCTTAATGCTTTACTTCATTAGAAGCTAAATTTACTGGCAGAAGTAAAATTTAGACAATTTATCCTTTAAAATTGTGTTAGTTTAAATCCTTCCTCAAGGGGGACTTCAAATTGGCGTGAAGAGGCCGAGAGGCTCATTTCCGACGGTGTGGAGAATAGACGGCTAAAAGTTGGACAATTATGTGAAACCCAGGTGGACCTGTTTTAAAAATTGGGTCTTTTCATGCCTACGAGTTGTGGTCTCCGTCACTTAGGTGGCCACTTTGCCTTCGTGGGGTGGTCTGGCCTCTAATTCGTGCGTACAACCTTAATTTGCCTGCCTTTGGATGGGTACGGGTCTTCTACCTTTTTAGTTGATTCCCAAGGCAGCATCCACGTCTTTTCGCAAATAGACTTTTTCTCTCCAACTTATTCATCAATGATCACAGCCAATTCTTTTAGTGCCATATAAGGTGGTGTTTTTGTTTCATTTTAACGTATTTCCATAATTGAGGAAAAATATTCCTATGTAAAGGAAAAATGTTCTCATATATGGGCTTGGGAGTTATTGTGACCTCAGCTACTCAATGCGTAAATTAAGCTTGTGTGGAAGGATAACATGAGTTAGAAGACAAGAAATTGTGCTTTTATAGTGAGGAAATGAAGGGAAATCATTATTAAAGCCGAATTGAATATCATTTATAATTTTTTTGATGGAATGGTTCATGCTACTTAATTGATAATAAGTATGCAGGGGCCTAAAAATTAGTCATAAGGTTAGAGCAATGTGAAGCCCATCGAAAGGGGCTCAGACAACCGCATTTTGGTGACAATGATTGAAGTTCATGAAACTACATCCGGATAGAAGCTTGTTTTTTTTTTCTTCGCAGGTGAAAGGACACATATAAGTAAGTCTTCACAACTGTTTGACGCATGTTTGCCTTCTTCTATTTTTGCTCTTACCGGAGGATTGAAGCCTCTAGATTTTACAGAGGTGGGAAGGAAGGAGTTTACGAAAATGAAGGCTCCAAAGCTGTCTGTGATTTCTCATTTGCCTCTTCCACCTTCTTCGTAACCGCATCACCATCGAGTCTGTCACAGAGACGCTTTGGCAACTAAACAATTAGACCCTTTCATTTAAAAAAAAAAAGACAGTAAGGAGGCTCTTGTTGCCCCGTCACATCGACATCACTTTTTCGTCCAGTGAAAGGGATGTTGTGATGCAGTGACAAAAGGTCCTTAAGGCATATACCCATCATTCAGACTTGGGATTGGGTGCTTTTAGCTTTTGATAGTCCGCTAACTGTCAAGGTTTGATTTGTTTTCCCACAAATTCAGATGGAATTGAAATTCATCAACTTATGTTGAGGAAGGGAAATTAGTTTACACACACGCAAAAAATATCCACCTTATAATGATACATTAAAAGAAATTTGTTTTACCGTCTGTTTCAACTCTGTCATCGGAGGAGGAAGAAGGCGAGACAAAGGCGGTCGGACACATCACAAATGTCTTCGCTGCATGACAATTGCAATTTCTGCGATAAAAGTGTCACGATGAGACTGTGTCTTGCTGAACATTAATGTGGTGCCACTGATGCTACTTGTAGTCACGAGATTTAAAGAAATATGGGCCATAAAATCACCCTTTTCTTGGGTTTTCCTTCCACATGTCGCCATAAAGTAGAAAGTCGCGCCACTTTACTGACAGCATTTCAAACAGACTTGATACTTTGCCTCATTGCACGTCTCAAGGGACACAATTTGTTTCCACCACCTCAGCTTCCGCTCTTTTTCCTTCTCTCCTCCTCTTTGGTCCTCTCATTGTCAATCCATGTGACGCATTGGTTTGCGATGGGTCAAACAGTTTGTCGGTCCTGTCACTCTGTTTATGCAAAGACAAGCATTCTACTGTTAGATGGGAATGCGTGCAGTGTACGACACCCAAACACCGACACAATTCAACTTCTATCGTCACTTTTATTTCTGTGATCGAGGAGGACATCATTAATGGGGAAAAAAGGGGAGAACTTCACTTCCAGTATAATGCGAATGCGGTTGGTCAGTCTTTGATGGCGTCACTTTAGGACTCATCAACAACTTTCCTCTCGATTATGCACCAATGCACAATTTTTCTGGATGTTCTCCTTAAAATTCAGTCCTTTGACTGCAGGCGTGAATAGAGGCAAGGGGAAAGAAAAGGACGGAAAGGAGATGAGGAGCAAAGAGGAGATAAGATGGAGCAACCAAATCACTCTCATGGCTGCACACCGCAGTGTAAAGGAGAATGAAAGCGAAAGAAGAGCACAAAGCAAAAATGAGGGAGCGTGGGATAGTGGAAAGTGGAAAAAAAGGCGCGGCAGGTACTCTTCAAAGGTTGCCCGAAAACATTTTTACCTCTTGTTGTCACCTCCTTTGTCCAGCCTCCCATAACACATCAGAATTAGTCGTCCCTAGCGGTAGCGGTGATGATGATGAGGAGGCGGTGGAGGAGAAGAAGAAGAAGAATAGTCCCTTTTTTTATTTCTTTTCTTTGTCTCCCCTCAAATGGCATTAGTCTGTGAGAAAAGTAGAAGCGGTTAAGAACAGCGTTGCGCATCACTAAGTGCGATTCGTTGATGTGGACGTGATGATGGCATCTTGGATTCTCAACTGAAAGCATAAGAACCTCTTCTCCTCCTCCTCCTCCTCCTCCTCTTCTCAAATAGGAGGCGGGCGGGTTTAAGGAAACCACGAAACTACACAAGTGTAGCCTCTTTCCCAACCTCAACCTAGATCTATCCATCACCCTCTCCTCACATTGTGGATCTCCTACCTCCTGCCACTGGTCTTGTTGATCCCTTTTATTCCCCAATCCATTTTTATCAGCAGATCGAGGATGTGAGAATGGGGGTTAAGATGCGCCTCCTCGCCCATAACGGGGTCATACTGCATAATCTTCTCATTTGGTAGTCGGGGAACTTGTCCATCCTTTCTCTTCCCTACAAAGTCTTTACTAGGTTGTACCGCTTCGTCTTATCTCATCTGACTTCCGCACGTCTTGGAAGTAACACTTGCCAATGTGTAGAAGAGCAGAGAATGAGACAAATGATTTCAATGGCATGCCTTTTCTTTCTCCTTCTCTCTAATCTCACTCTGCAATTTAAAGGAGAGACGAGAGGGAGGGGCGCATGTGGATTCACATAAATGGCCAACTCTTTTCAGACACAACGATTTATGGGACCGCGAAAATGACCAAACCGATATCTGAAATGGACGATTCATCGAGTGGGCAAGGGAGACACAGGAGAGAGGAGGTGGGGACAGGATTTTATGATATCCTTGCTCCCAACTTACTGGTTCACTTTGAGGTTGGTCAGTGGCGCTGAGTGAGTGAGTGAGTGAGTGAGTGGGTGGGTGGGAAGGGGAATGGAGAGGAGGGGATGGGAGGAAGGGGGAGGCGAGGAGAGGGGAGGGGAGGGGGGAAGGAAGGGAGGTGGATGTTGAACTCGATGACTTTGATGGTCGTTTTATTGGTGCCTTTCGTGACTCCAAGTGGCACTGCAGCTTGGAAAGGAGTGAGCCGAAGTGAATTGAGCCACAGTCTTCAGAGCATAGGCAGCAGTGGTTCCCTCCTCTGTTGTCGGCTCCATCTCCGAGCAAAGTTGTCCTTAAAGTGGACTGACTGAGAGGTTGCCCGTTGCTTGTATGTGTGTGTGCGTGTATGAAGGAGGGGCTTCTCAACCGCCAAAGGAGGTGATGGACGGATTAATTATGCATTCCCCAATCCATAATGCAATATCATCTTCAAAGATGACACTATCGGTCCAATCTTCTTTAGTGTCTTCTAATAATACCATCCATTTCCACAAATTTTTTATAAAATGTTCTTCTATAGCTGTTTTATTTGTGCTACCCACTAATTTCAATTTTTCCTTTTTGAGTTGATTTCTCCTTTTTTAATTAACTTTCCTCATTATTTCTCCTCCTAAAACCGTAAATTGAAACAGGCAATTAAATGCTAATTCTGGCCTTGTTGCTTTCATCCTCCCCTAACTCGCGGAAAAAGCAGCGGCTTACGGCCACGTCGGCTTTGAAAACCCGAACTGCCGCTGCCGCTGCCGCTGCCGCCGCTGCCGCTGCCGTTGCCGACCCTCTTGGCATGGGCGAAAGGCAAACGACAAACAATGAAAATGAAGACGGTGAAATTAGGGGTGGAAGGGGTGGCAGAGGAAGGGCGAGAGGACGAGGATACACTAGTGCCGCCTCTACATTTCGCTCATTCTCTCTCTCACTCCCTCTCCCTCTCCCTCTCTCTCTCTTTGCCTAGTGAGTAGAACTGGCCACCACCAGAGGCTCCTCATGGAGCGGATTACAACGTCGATGGCGGTATGCGCTTGTGCAGCCTTCTAATTACCAACCGATTGTCGGCAATTAGATTGGTGGGTCTGTAGGTTTTTACTTATCTTTTGCCTCTCTACAATCGGCCTTCCCTCTTCCTCTTTCTCTTTCTGTTCCTTTATCTCCACCAACACCGATTATGATCCGCGTGGAGCTGTTGCTATTGCCGCATTAAATATGGAGCAGTTGAGAGGATAAAGTACATCTTATAAAAGGACTGGCCATAGTTTCACAGAGCTGTAGTTGGGGTGCACCCCTGTTGGTTCAAAAGTACTTTTTTATTAAGTCCGAACTGCCATCCTTGCAGCACATCCCCTTCCCAATGAGCCGCCGAGTCCCAAATAGTTGCAGACTGGTGAGAATTTGCTCTTTCGTGAAAATGATCGGTAGAGAACGACCTTTCCATGAATTTGGGAGCTTTCACTCTGTGACTAGTGACCGTCACTGAGGATGTGTTGATGGCAGCTCGTCGATTAGACCAAAGCGTCTTATTCCACAGGGTCTTGCCTTACTTCTTCGTCTCTTCATATTGTTGGAAGTTTATAACATACATAAAGCTAATTTTTGCTTCAAGGTGCACTCCATGAAGTTGAAGAGGATCGCATCCTCTGTAGAGCTCTATCAAAAGAGTTATGCCCAAGCATTTCTTCATGTCTTACCGCAGCAGACCTACTCACTACCTTATCCAACCTCCTTTCTCTTTCGAGGTACGATCATGAGATTGTTTTACGTTAGGCGCTTTCTTCCCTCGTAGCTGTACCTTGAAGTTCACCAAGTTGTACGTCCTAGAAACAGATAAATAAACTTCAGCGCATCTTGTCCTCCATCTACGACTACTCTGCTCAACAAGTGGCGCTTCTTGGGACTCGTTGACTGACACGCCACCAGCAATGAGGCATCTGATCCGAGACGACACAACTCACCATCGTACACCTTCATGCCGGACGACATGAGGCAGACGATCTCTTGCCACATCTTTGACACCGAGTAAAAGTCGAAGGTGGATAGAGTCTTGGAGGAGAGGAGTCTAGCAACTTTCACTCAATTTCTACATGACGTATTGTGAAGAGTGAGATGTGAGGTTCACAAACAGCACACTCCCACTGCCTCTGTAGGTTGCAGGAAGTTGGGCTTAATCCGGACACAGGTCCGAACAGGTAAAAAGACACAGAGACGAGGAAGAGGCGAAAAACACGAAGCACTTTATTCTTGACCATTCATCATGCGCTCCTCCTCCTCCTCCTCCTCCTCCTCCTAGACGAGCAAGAAACGCGCCCCTCATGAAAACTTCTTCAACCAAGTGGATTCCCTCATTCCTTCTCTTCACTCAACAGAAGCGTTAGAGGCCACAAGTTCGTAGGGAACAGTTTATGCGTAAATGTGACCACACAGGAGGATAGAAATTCCTCTCTTCTGCCTTTTCATCCTCCTCCCAACTAGCAAATCAGCTGCTTCAGTCTTCTGTTGATCGACTTCACTTATGCCATTCCCCTGCTATCAGTAGTCCCCGCAGAGTAGCACCACCGTCAAGCAAAAGACGCCTTTGATTAGGAATAATAAAAAGCTCATTTTCAATAACTTTCGTAAAATTAGGAGAGGTCGAGGGGTGGTGATGAGGACCAAAGAATTACACAGATGACAGGATAGAAGGGGATGGAGGCGAGAGAGCCGAGACTACTGGTAATTGGATGGGGGAAAGGAGTGAAGGAAGTGAGTTGAGTACCCTGTATGCCATTGCCAACGTCAACGATCACACACAAACGGTGGTGTCAACGTCTACTGTTCCACACGCTCCACCTTGGCGACTACTTTGCCCTCCCACAGAGGCAGAACAGCATCATCATTGGAGATCTCCTGATGCACCACTCCAGAGTCAAACTCATCAGAGGTGGTCTTGAAAAAGAATCTGTGCACAAGAGCAAAAAGAACGAAATGATGAAACAAGTGGAAAAAGTGTGAAACCTTAACACCTCACTGATAAGAAACAATGCAATCACCCAGTGTTTCGTGCGTCCAACGCCCAGTATTCGGTAATGGAGTGACCTGCAAGATGTGTGGCGGAAATTAGTGGCTTGCCTTTTTTAATCGTATAAAAGTAAGGTCCCCATTTGACTTGAACGACCCAAGCCGTAGCAGCAGTAGCAGCAGCAAAGCTTGTCACGATACGGCACCGTGCCGCACCGCACCGACGCGGTAAAATGTCAACGTACCGAAACAGAAATTGCCAGTCATCACGGGTCGGTGCGTGCGTGCGTGCGTGCGTGCGTGCGTCCTACCTTGGAATCGCAATCTACTGCTGTCACAGAGGCGGGGCTAGGAGGTGGGGATGGTGGAGTAGGGTGAGAAGAGCGAAGAAGAGAGGAAAAGGAGATTACGTGTCTGCGTTTTTGTGGGTAACGTCAAGCTGCTGTCACGTTTGCTCTTCCTCTCCTTCTTCCTTTCACTGCTTCACTCCTTGTATTTGTTTATCTGTCTGTCTACCTTTTGCTCTCTCTCATGCACACACACACACACACACACACTTTTTGTCTCAAGAAATGTCAATGCTTTTGCAGGCGAAAAGGAGGAAAAGAAATAGGCGCGTCAGTATGTATGAATCGATTTGAATGGGAAAAAAGAAAAGGTTTTGGTGAATTCCCTGAGGCCAAGTATAAGGAGGATCTGCATTCGGCTATTCATATGCTAATTATTGGAATTAATTCATCAAGAAAATCCATCTGATCTACCCAATCAGAGTGTGGAACAACGGAAAGAAACCGTCGTTTTCGAACTCTGCTCTTTAGTTTCGGGATGAGACAACATTCCTCCAGACAACGAGAAGACTAATCCCTTCATGAATGAATCTACCTGCATTCTCAAAACGGTATGACAGGGGCAAACGTGTGGCTCACGAAATCACCTTCCATACCATTTCAAGGCACGATGATAAGCCAAACGCATGCCAACCTCTCCCCCCTAACACGAGAATAAATTGGACATTGCCTATCGAATGAACAGCATTTTTTGCCCTTACTAACAAAAGCTAACGGTTCAATTCTTTCCCTCTCCCTCCTTCTCCAGCTCCTGTCCCGTCGCAAGAGTCGGTGCGTTGTCATATGTGTGTCGGTGTATGTGAATGGTGGTCTAAAATTCGCCGCTACCGCTGCCGCTGCCGCCACCGCCGGTGGCTGTCGTCGTAGCTTGCACACGTCCAACCACTTATGATGACCGCCCATTCTTGCTCCCCTTTCTCCGTCTTGCAGTTTCCTGCTTTCTACTCAAGAGCGCAGGATCACGAGATTTGAAAATGACTGTGGATTTTCTGAGGATCAGTAACAGCAGCATCCTCCATGCCAATATTCCAACAGGCAACACTTTTGGCACCAGAAAACTCCAACATTCTTCTACCCTTTTCGCCAACGGGAAATAGAAGGTACACATATCAGTCACATGTCGTTCTTTTTCCCTTCGAAAGTGATCCTGTTAGGAGGACCCGATTTCGGTAACAGCGACGGCGGTAATCACGTCGCTGTCAGTCCTTCTCGCTCTCTCACACACACACACCGCCACTAGCGCTACTATCGCTTCCGCCATTTTCACGTGTCGGCAAATTGACACAAACACCGACGAGGATAGCGATGATGATGCTACTACTGCTGCTGCCGCGGCTCCTGTCATCGTTTGTACCTCCTCGCGTGGTGAATGAGTGTTTTGACAGCCGAAACTGTTGTCAAGCTTAAAAATTGGAAAATAGGTGGGGAGGCGGGAGTTGGTGGTGGTGATCTGGATAGTAAAGGGAGAGAAATCATGACCATAAAACCTTGCTTGGGACTATATATTTTGTTGCTCTGCCCGCCTACTGCAGTGGAAGAGTGTTAGTAAACTGATTGTTAATTGCTTTCACCCAAGTGCAACGCTTCGTCAGCGCCTTCGATACAGTGCCAACAAAATATCATGTCAATGATTTGTTGTGTATTGTAACGATCGCCAAGCTGAGACCCTTTATGAGCTTTGTGCAGAGTAATTTCAATGCTATGGTTTTGACCGATTGGTGGAATATGCCTGGATTCGCACTGGAACAGGTGAAGGAGCCCAATCATATAGCCAAATTCGCAGAATTGTGAGTAAAATAGATATGAGGTTTTGCAACTGAATAAAGGTTGTTCCCCTGCATAGGACTTGGAACTTGCTAGCTATTAAAGCACACTGTGCATCCCATTGCAATAGGAAAGCAGAATGTGACAGTTGAACCAATAGGTAGGTTTAGAGGATGAAAGTTACATCAGTGTTCCTTGGGTCTTTAAGAAGGATGACAAAATGGAACGATGAGGAGAAATTTGTTGGCAATTAACCAATTCTTTTAAGTTATTATCCATTCGACGTTCCCAGTGGTTTGAGGGGATTCAGTTCAAGTCACTTCGACAAAATTCATTCTTTAGAGTATCTAAACACTAACAGATAAACCTACACTGTTTATGTCCCCAAAATCAACTCAATCAAACTACAATCGGCAAATTTTCCTCTGCAAAATATTATATTTTGGCGTATGTGGATCAACATTACATCCTAAATTTTAATTGGTTCGACACACATTCATTTTCAACCAATCAATACGACGGGACTGGAGTCGATACGTACCCGTGAAACCAATCAGATAACACTTCAATGTTGTCCCTCAATCGCTCGATGCTTTTCTGCAAAAGAGGTGATCAACGGTGCAGGAAAGTCTATTATTTGTCACTGACAGATATGATCGTGACGATTACCCTCTTATTTCGTCACTGTATAACGACTTGACGAAGTGTGCCTCCCTCAATTAAAACCAATGTTTCACCACTTGAATTTGGTCAACTCATATGTTACAGGATGATTGAAAATATCACCCTCCTCTAGTTTACATTGTCCTGGAGTCGACCAATCCGATTTGACTAAACCATTTTCAATGTGCCTCCTTTGTTTCCGCATACAATGTGATTGAAGGACATTTGGTTTTCTCCATTCTCAAATTCTCACGGATCCAGTCTTGTCTTATTTCTCTCATTCCGTTGTTACAATTCATTTGGATGCTTTTTTCACCCATAACAATTCTATACGTCTCATCAAGGCGATGAGAGGAGAGAAGATCAATCACCTTGCATGATGACAGGTTTTGACAGCACTCTAAATTGACAATTGTCAAAACGAAAAAGTGGGTTTTCTAGACATCCTCCGACAACTTTTTTTAACTTGAGATACACTGTTATGCCAATTCACGCTTTCTTTTTTTCTCTCAGCCGCTGAAAGCACTCACAACAGTTGTTTTCCACTTTTTGCTGCTACTGCTGCTCTTCTTCCCTTCAGGCAGGAGATAGGAAGGGATGGAAAGGGGAAGTTAAACGTCAATTAAACGCGATCCTGTGTTATTGTCCTCCTCCTCCTCCTCCTCCTCCTCCAAAATTTCAATTATTATTCCTCTCTGCCTCAGTGAATAAAAAAGGCAGACCACCAATCCAAGTCAAACGAAAAAATGAACAAAAGGAGGTGGATGAACACGCAAATAACAAAAGCATCCTACCTCTTCCCAGTGAACTAACTTTCCTCCTTTGTTAAGGGGAAGAGAAAAACAATGACACATCAATCTTAGGTGGAGGAGGAGGAGGAGGGGGAGGGGGAGGAGGAGAAAGGTAAGCATCCCATCCCCGCTCGCACAAAAAAAAATCAGAGCAGAAGCCAGTCCATCCGCCTTCTCTATTCTGTAAGTCTAAAGTTCAGGGTCCAGACACACAAGTAGACAAATCACTGAGGTGGACTTTGGATGGGTGGGGAATTCAAGGGCTAGCAACTCACCGGAAAAGACCCTTCTTGGGAACGAGATGTTTGAATTGTCCCAGAGTGATAACATTTGATGGCCATTGACTGCGATAGGGAACTGGATCATCGCAAAGGTAGTAACCAACAACCAGTCCACCACTGCCACCTCCAGAACCTACACTGCCGCCGCCACCACCACCACCGCCGCCGCCGCCAGTAGCAGTTGAAGATGCCGCTGGTGATGAGGTGCACCTGAAGGAGGAATGAAAGGAGTCAATTTAAAAACCAGGACTTCTTCATGGTCGATGGCATGGTAGTATGTCATCCATCACAACGAGGCTCAACCTCAGACGACTATCAATCCATACTGAGCTCGCAGACTAATAAACTGGGAAGCTTCCATTCTCTTTTTGCATTCACTTCCATCCAGCAAGGTCTCATGATCCAATGCTCAAGTCCTGTCCCACACCAACCATGTGTGACACAAATTAAGTTTGTGTAAGGTCAAAATACAACGAGTATTAGAGACTTAGACGGATTTTCAGGTTCTGAAGCAAAAAGTTCCCAAATCCCAAGACAACTTCCCTAATTAAATTATTATTATTTTTTCTAAACTATCTAAGAGAATCAGGAAGACAATAACTTTTATGATGCCGGGTGGTCTACGATAAAATCATGTCCGTCTTCCTTCCCGTCAATCATGTCAGTCAATATCATCCCAACGACTTCGCCTTATCCTCAGGTTAAGCTGTCCTATGAGAAGCAGGCAAAAAATAAAACAACCTACCAAACAAAACTTAACAAATCTTTTTTTTAGGAGAAAGGGAAAAAAATTATGCGTGAGAGGGTGATTTCACATCTTCTTCTTCATTTATTCTTTGTTGGATAAGTGAAATGGATGAGGACACTCTCTAACCCCGCCTGGAGCTTTGAGAGAAACGCAAAATTCTCCTTTCCCCACAGTGCCACAACTCCGCATCAAAAGCAGCTTCTGTGATAGTACTGGATTATCGAGACATTAAGGAGTTTCTACTTGATGCGCCACTTCTTCTGTCTCTCTGTTTCAGTCCACTTCTCGGTGTTGGCGAGAAGGAAGAAGACGTTTAGGTTGGACCAGCATTGATCAGTGCCACGTCCTCCTCTCGCCCTTTTAGTACAGGCAGTGGGATGGAGGTACTCACCGTGCTTGTAGTCGCATCGAGGTGACATCAACTAGTTGGCTCTCATTGACCTGCTGGTGGAAGTCGAAACGTGTAGAAGAATTAGTAGTTGTAGTTGTGGTGGCACTGGGTGGAGAGGAGGACTCCTGAAGCAGTGGAGGGTGGATACAATCATCGTCCACCTCCTCCTCCTCTCTCCTCTTTGTAGCCTGCTTTGCTGTCCCTACAATCGGTGCGGGTGACTTTCCAGGAGCATCCAGACGAGGTCGTAAGGCGGATACACCAAGACCATCGCCTCCACTACCACTACTACTTGTTGGTGTCCGATCGGCTGACGTGTCCCAGATGCGAGAACAGTGGTCCTCAAGAATAGCCTTGGTGAAAAAAGGAAAAGACTTGTGTAAGAGAATTCCAGCATCTTACCAAATGCCGGCATTTGCACCTCTCGCGGTGCAAGGAACCTCATTGCACAAATAAGTAATTTTTGACTTCCTCTAACCACCTTCTGCGAGGCCTGATGAGGCAAAATCTAACCTCTCCACTCATTGCATTGGTCAAACCATCAAACAGGAATGATTCACCACCATTCACCGTCAGGCATTGCAAGGAACTGCACAATAGGTGACCTTAATTCTGACCAAGCAGGAGGACGTGGAGGAGGCCGACGACGAAGACGAAGGTGCAGCTAATTCGTCGGCAGACGAAACTTCAATCATACTCGTTTGAACACACGCACATCCAGTACGCGTGTGTATGTGAAAAGCCCTTTCATGCATGAGAACAGCAGAAGACATTAATCACACACTACTCGCCGCCAGCGTGAGAACGTTGACACGACGACGTCCGAGCTCCTGGAAAACGCGTTTATTCACGCGACAGTTTATTCGATGCATTGGTTAAGGTTGTAATGACAAGGGCCTCCTCTGTCGTTCTCTGGTCCTCCTGCTTTAAGGCGTACCCTTCCACACCTAGTTGGCCCACAAGATTGGGCAAAGGAAGAGTGAAGCGCCTCCGACATCCAATAGACGTGACAGCCTATTTAACCTGATTGAAAAGGAGCGCTTAGGCCTGATAACTCATTGGATGATAACTAAACAGCTTTATTGACGTGAATCAACCTTCAAATGTTCTCCAATTCTTGATTTGCTAGGTAAATTCACTCCTGAATTCTGATTGGTTGTCCACAGAGTGCTCCAATTTGAACACCTAAGGAGCAAGAAATTCAACTCTTAATCATCTTCATCCACTAATGTTGGCTATGATGGTAGGCGAGACTAAAACACAGATGCCTGTGTCGGGAATTTCAGTCGTCAGAACTTGAGTTTCTTCACAAAGCTTCTTCCAGACCCACCAAATCTTGTGCAACATTCAGAGAGATGACTCAGGCACGACAAGGCTTTAGACGTCTGTATTTTGTGCCCTCCCTGGGAGTTGGCACGACTCTGGCGTGATTTTGCACGAACACACAGACAAATTGATGATGTCCTGTCGTCCCCGAAAAAATTATCCCGCTTTCCTTGTTTGTGGAACACTTGGTCGCACAAACTTATTCCCCTCTTCAGTCAAACAAAGGTTTCGAAGGGTTCAAAAGATAAAAAGCCCAAAGTTTGTACGAACACGTATGTGAACAATTTGTCCTTACAATGAGGTTGTGATGAAGCGCAAGGGCAAATAAACTTGGGACTTAAGGGGAATTAAGTGATTCTTACCATTTCTCATCATCAAAGCAAAGGCAGTTATTTTATGGAAACTTCTGGAAAAGATTTAGTATTTCATTTTACCAATCGCTATCTGATGCCTGTAAGTGCCACAACACCAACCTGAGCGTTGTCTCCCTGTTGTGCATGCTGAACCCTCGCAGCAGCCAATAGGCGATCTGCCCAAGGTCGTTGAAGAACTGAGGGTTTCGATGAAGCTGTGGTAGTCGTTGTAGTCGACGTCGTAGTAGTAGTGGTAGTTGTTGTTGTAGACGATGTCGAAGCAACACTCAGATTGGCCATTGCCTTGGTAATGGTGCAATCACCACTCTCTGTAGCGGCCGGCAAAGACTGGGATTGTTGCGTCTTCATAGTTGAAGGCACCTCTGTCTCTGTTTTTGGTTCGACCTTCACAGCTTCCGTGGTCTTTGTTGGGGCCTCTTTCTCTTGACCCGTGTTGGGAATCTCTGTAGTTTCTTCGCCTTCCTCGTCATTTCCGACCTGGTTAATAAGTGGAGGGATGAAGTGGTGAGAAGGTGGATTCATGTTTTTAAAAGTCGACATTAAAATCGAAAGGATGCACACCTGAAAGCGATCACACCCACTGCCTCTCATGAGTACTCCTGCCTACCCACTGACACAATACCTGTCTGAAAACGGAAAGCAGTAGCAGGAGGAGAGGAGGTGGAAAGAGAAGAGACAGGGTACTAGCTCCACCCTCCCCTTCTCCTCTCCCTCCTTCCACTCCGCCTCATCCCATGTTCTCGCTGCTTGGTGTGTGTGGACCAATCGCCTTTTCGGCCTGTCATGCAATCTGAGCAGGCTTGGGACGATCAAGATGAGAGCGGGGGGAGGGGAGAGGGAAGGCGGTGCAAGGCGAGAATAAGGGTTCGCTGTGCTCCGCCTATCTTCCCCCTTCCGTCCTCGCCTCATGTCTGATACAAGCTATAACGGTCACTCGAATGTCATCCGACCAACGTGAGGCTGTCAAAATACCACCCCAGTCCAGTCTCTCCTCCTTTACCCTCTCGCCTATTTCCACCGTAACCGTCAAATGAATAAGGGGATAACAACAAGGGGGGGGGTGTGATGTGTGAATTGCGACTATTGATTGAGGAGGGAGACCGCTCTGGTGTTGGGAGTGTGGTGAGGAAAATGACATGACGGCTTTTGAGTAGCAGAAAAAAGGTAATGCTAATAAAGCAGGTGGACGTTATATAGGGGTTTTATTATTTTATGATTTACCTACCACAATGATGGACAGCGGGGGATTCCAATGTCTCAAACAGCTGTGATCCAAGACAAAGAATTGCTGAGAGCAGGTTGACATCATTGAGCACCCCCAACTTTATGTTCCACACTTCCAATATAGCAAAAAATGGTTCTTGTAGGCACAGCATAGGCGACAGTGTGAGAAGTTCCTCTTGTCTCCACTCGAAGAGCGACACTAAGGCAACCAGCAAACTCGTAATTTCGGACTCACCGTAACTACTTCCAGTTTTCAGCGCTCCACATAAGCACTTGTTGGTGCTTTGGCGACCGTATGGCGGACTGGCGCTTCAACATGTTATGAGCATCAAGGCGACTCGGCAGAAAATGGGTGGTACTATTCGCTAGCCAAAGGATTCATCCAACGCCTTCCACTTGGGTGAGTGAGTGACGCTAAATCTGTGACTCTAGCTTTATGGAGGGAATGAGGGAAAAATCACAAGTGTTACTTGTGGCGAGAGAGGCCTGAAGAGATAGCGCATGGCAGGCCTTGGTGCGTTTCGAGTGCCAAAAATAGGTATTCCGTTTCGCACACACACTGAGAGGCAAAACGGAACTGTAAATCCCCATCTTTCACTCCCTCTCTCTCGCGCTCTCTCGGTGTTTCGCTCGTGCTAACTGTCAGGAGAACTGACCAACCAACCAACGAGAGGCTATCGACTGGAGACGCACACACGAGGTGCCACTGTGACTAATTCCGAAGGCAAATCAAACTGGGAAACTACGGGGCAAAGGTTGAACGATCAGGGCTGGGTTATTAGTCATGAAGCATTTCGAGTAGATGGAGAAAACTGGTTGAAACAAACCCAGTCAACTCCGAAGGTTAGGTGAGAAGGTTCTGCGTTTCTTCAAAAATGAGCCAGCCACGTGTCAAATGATCGGTGGGAGACGAGTAAAGTGCACAACCTGAAAGCAGACGAATTCGGAGTGCATACACACTCAACGCTGACAATCTGACATGCCACAGATGAACGAGAAATCACCACCAAGGGACTCGACGGTTCAGCACCTTTAAGGGGCAAAAACTGGTGAGTGAACATGTGCATCCTCCAGAAGAGGCTGAGTCACCTCAGCAGACGACTTGGACAGCATTCAGATGGCCAAAAAATGGAGAGAAGGAAAATGCATCTCATGCTACTCGAACTTGCTTTCATATGCGATCGACATACGAGATGCGCTACCTATGAAACACAATCTTTTGACCTGACCTTCACGAGGCCTCCATCAATTTATACACCGAAATCAACTGCAACAAGATTCAGAGAAGTCGATACAGTCGCTATCAGCACAACGGAAACTAGTCCCACAAAACTGAGTAGCCTAATAAAGGCTCACAGAATAGAGTTTATTTAACTTCCTTCTCTTTGGGATTCTGGGAGAGAAAACTCTTACATGGCAGTTGACCCTTTTATGAGGCTAGGGTGGGGCGACCTCCCTACATTTCGGGATCTCAGTATCAAATATCGAATTACCAAAGAGCATAAGGTTGGAGGATCACCTGAAACAACGACAAAAGTGAAGAGTGAAGTAACAGCTCAAGGTAGGCCTCCAACTCAGTGGCGGATCGCTATTCAAAAAGATTTCCTTCAAGTGGGAGAGTTAGTCTCCGCCAGTAAAGGAGTCGTGGGTTTTCTCATTGAGGATAGCATGCAAATCCAAATTAGGCGAAGAATATGGCATCTCGGGGGTTTATAGCGGGAAGTAAACGCACCCTGTCATGGTCAAACTGTCCTCGTCCCACCTTTGTCATGTCCACTAATGCGTAGCATCCGGTTGCAGCGACAAATAGCGAACATGAAAAGTCTGCTCAGTCCTCCACTTTTAAACAAAGACCCACGGCCACATCACCTCGTCCAGTCTACCCCTCACGCGGATAGCATGTCAATCAACCCTCGTATTAGTGACTAACTGACATTCGGAATAACCCAGACGTTGGAGATAAGCTACTACAAGTACATCATTCCATCCCCCGTAAGCCCCATCACCATGCCTTGGCACGTCCTTTGTTCCTCATACACACATAATTACTGATTTTATTCAGAATTCACGCTATAATTGGATGATTTGGCTAAAGAGTAGAACCAATCAGAAGTGAGGGATTCGAACTCAACCGCCAATAAAAGATTGAGACGCCTAGACAGAGTAGTCTCATGACCTCGACAATTCTTTGGGTTTTAAAGGGTTACAGATGAAACGTTTGCATTAAGTATAAAGCAAAAAATCCACACTCTCCTAGTCGTCCAGCTCTTATTTACGGTGACCTGATTGGGAGGTAAGCAGCCCTGTGCCATGGAGACACTACCGACAACGATTACCTATCATGGATACCACACCTTGTGATCAGATAAGGAAGGATGCGTTCATGCGGTCTCGCGATGGAAGACATATCAAAGCCGCGTTAAGCTTATGCAAGCATATAAGTCCTGAGGGCTCCATGGAAAGCACTGCTGGAACATCTCAGAAACTTAAAAGAACCATTTTTCTCATATCCCCCATGAATTGTAGCATCATCTGATGAGTAAATGAGCTCGCAACAATTCTTTGATATGTGGCTAATGGGTAGCACTAAAAAGTCAATAAATTGTATGATAATGTCTTTGTCAATGTCATAGTCTCCGGGACCCACCTCCGACATGAGCCGTTCGAGTCGTTCCATAGCAGCCCTGTCTTCCACCACGCGTTGAAGACGTTCATTAAGGAGTCGAGCAAAGCCAGAAGGATCCAGCTCTGCCATATTTTGGTCTCTCATCATCGTAACCTTGCCAGGAGCAGCAGGAGGAGCGACACCAGCAGTCGCAGTCGAAGCGCCCGCGGTGGCAGTTCTGCGAGAAGAACTGGTGCCCCTCTTGTGCTTATGACCGAACCCACCACTGCCACCGCCACCGCCACCTCCACCACCAGAACTGATGACGGGTGCTGGAGTGGTAGTCATGGATGCCTCGAAGGCGGGGTAATTAGTCGACATTCGAGTCGTGTGACGGATTGATGAGAGATGAATTCTGGTGCGCACCTCGTCACTTTAAGAGAGGAATAAATTGGAGTCTCTTGAGTGATTATTGGTCTGTAAAATTCTTGATACCTCTCTCTAATCGGCGTTAAATAGAGCACATTTTAAGAAGCAAAAGCCATAAAAGGTAACCGCAGGCTCCCCCCTACATTTAAATATACATTTGTCCCATCAATGAGCTTTCGTGCCTACAAAGCAGTTCTGCTAAAGAATGACTTGTCATTGGAAGATTCTTTGTCACTTTGGAATCTGTGTCAAGTAAGAGCGCCCACACCGACATCTTTCAGTTCAAAATCGTTGTATCTGGGTGGACAAACCTTCCTCAGACCGACCCAGCATTTACGGACAGTAGAATGGGAGGATTGAGAAGGTTAGAGATAAATCCGCCATGATCGTCAATAGAGGGCAAACATGTGACTTTTGGATGTGTAAAACGCTGAATGTACAGACAAACGGAAATATCCGCAATGGCCGCTAATTGGCACAATAGAGCAGTTGTACTTGTCTTCTCAAGTCAGTATCAGTGCGATTGTGGCTCGATTGTTTGTTTTCTTACCTCTTCTCGTCGCATTCTCGGCATTTTTTTGATTGCGGGATGCATGCAAACGAGACGAGGTGACGAATGATGCAGACAAGGATGAAAGAACACGGACGCGGACGCACACGCATGTAGCGGCCAACGATATAAACAGACGCGAGAATAGAGGAGAGCAAAAACTGTACAGACGTACAGTGAGCCTTGTTCCTCAAAAGTTGATTAAGCGATTTAGCTGAGGTTAGTGCGCCAGGCCGGGCTGGCCTGGGCTCGCACGCACACGCCACGGACTGAAGTCGATTCTGCTCAATTGAGGGAATCGTGGAGGAAAATTTGTCATCACCACTGAAGGGATGGTCAAGAGGACGGCTTCAAGCAAGATTGTATAAACCAGATTGAATAGCTCTGTTTCCTGAAACCAAGAATACTCCAGATGGACGACTAGACAGCGGTGTTGAGGACAAATGAAAGGAAGAGAGGGACGTTAACAGCTCCCAACTCTTTGAATCTCTTCTGACAACTGAAATATCATCCACTTCTCTAAACAAGGAGATATGATTGATTAATGAAAATCTACTGAAGGCGCATGTGCCAATGAAATGGAGAGCCTCTTCGTTTTGACTCTGACTCATTGAACGACTAAATCCAGAGAGAATGTAACAAGTCACTAGGCTTTGAAATGAACTCGCCAAAACTTCCACAGGTCTCATCATTTCGTAACCATTTTCTGTGCCAAAAGGCAAGAAGGTCGATTACACTGATAAGGTTCTCCGCCCACTTATTGGTGTAATGTGAGAGTAGTGAAACGTTTGGATGACCTTTCACTAAAAGAGGTGCTACGAGAACTCCACACTCTAGCAACCAACCAATCAGATGGTCAGAACGCCTGCCATCTTCTTTCACACTGTCGTCTCTTGTTTTACTGTCAAGCCAGTCATTCACTCTGTCGGCCGGTCAAATGGACTCCACCCAAACACTCTAATAACAATAAAACCAACGGACCGGAAAAGTTGTTTTTAACAAAACGCTGACAACGGCATTCACTCCTTCTTTAACACAAAGTCTTTACCACAGAGCCAGTCAGCCAAACCGGCAGTGCAGACAACAAACAATAAATGTCCGGTCTGAGGCGGGGCGAATTTTGGAACGACTTTTATGGTGGTGGTCGGGGGGAGGGGAGAGGGGGAGAGGTGGAGATCCAAGGCAGACAAGCGCTCCGATTTGCCACCTTCGTTCGGACATCTTAGTCCTCCATCAACAAAAAAAAAATCTGAAATTTCGGTTAATGGGTGCATAAATTACGCGCCCCCCACCGACAGTAACCGAGGCAGATGGAGAGAGTGGAGGGAGACGAAAGAGGAAGAAAAATTGCTCGAGTTAATTGCCCCTCTCTTTCTCGCCCGGTCTCATAAAACGATGTTGTTTTGCTGTCTGGTGGTGAGTCGGAGCACTTCTACCACATAACGACTTTGGGCTTTGAGTTGACCCGCTTGTTTGGGAAAGGCTTTGAGACAATCCATTTATTGAATCTTGCAATGCCATTTGTGGAAAAGACTGTTTAGAATGCACTTTGAGCGCTTTTCCTCCTATACTGGGATAGCCTGGAAGGAGTTGAGATTTATCGAAGAAACCAAATTGTAGACAGTTTTATTATGCCTGTTCCTATTTTCTTCCAACAAATCTCTATACATATGCACCGATCAGCATCCAAGACTGGCAGACAGGCATTGCAGTCTGGGTGGAGGAAGGCGTGTGACTTGACTTCCTCTGGCAAAATGCATGTTAAGTGAATTCAAGCCTTCCTAGACTAGCGTGTCGTCGAGGCTGGAGGAGGGGATCATCAACAGGTCTGGTCAAAAGCACATCAAGGGCGCAGTGAATGTTCTTTTATGCTCACTTCAAGGGAGACCTGAAGTCTGCGCTGCTTTCTTTTTACCGTTTTTATTAGCGTTAGTCATCAAAGTTTGGAGAGGAGTTGGCGCGACAGAGTCAAAAGCTAGGCTAGCTGAAAGCTGGGTCATTACCGAAAGGGGATGAGGATGGGGATGGGACAGAAAAGGGGAGACAGTGGTACAACTTCAAAAAAAAAAGCTCGTTTAAAAGAGACGGAAATGGGATTTGAAACATTATTTATTTGTCTGAAAAGGAAAGTGTGCTTCAGAGCTACTAATATTATGTTTGCTTTTCAAGCTCAAATCAACGCATTACACGCGTGTGTCAAAGCAATGCTAACCGGTGTCATGACTGAGACGTTATCGGCACAGCAATTTGAAGTCTTAATGATTTCATAGGGCATGACAGACCAATTGAAAGGAAGAAAAGAAAATAAAAAGTGAAACAAAGCCAAATGAGTGGTAGTAGGTGTTCTGCTTGGAAGAAACATTAGCTAGATGACATGGTGGCAGGAATTGTGTTAATGACCTTTGATTGACAAGGAAAGAAAGGGGAGACGCGTGACCCAAACGGCAGTAGCAACTGAGGGGGATGGATGAGGGTTTGAATTCCTTTTTACTTCTCGGTTCAGCTCAACGAACCAAGTCTACCGTGGTCAAAGCCACTCATCAACCCCAGAGCCTGAATTGGTCTCTTCGCTTTTGACTCCCATGAGGGTCTGTCAGTAGGGAAATCGGCCAAATTCTTTTCCAAATGATTAGACAATTAACTGGAAGTAATTACGCAACACAGGGCACAGGAGATCCAATCAACAGTTAGAAGTGAGGGGAGGGAGAGGAACAGAGAGAGAGAGAGAGGGAGAAAGAGAGAGATAAGACTGAGTGCTTCTGTCACCACTGGCGCTACTGCTTCTGTTGATAGTGGTGGTGGTGACGATGATGGCGTGTAATTTCATGAGGACACCTGCCGTTGAGTGCCCCATTTAAGCCCTTATCCTGACCTGCTTATCTCAACCCTTCCCTAATGGACAGGCGTAGAGCCCACACCCTTCACACTGGATGGTGGATAGTAGTTACGAGACACCCGATTGTTTTTCTGATTACCCCTTGGATTAATTTAATGGAATTTTCTAAACGTTTACTTCAATTTGCTCTCATCTTTGTCAAAAATGCTGTCAAATGAGGAGGAAAGGCCTCAGATCGACTTGAGTTTCCGTAGGTGTACATTCAAAGTCAGACAGAGTCGACTTCAATAGTTGCGTTAATCTTAAGGTGATAAGCTTAACGCAGCACCAATGAGACAACCAAACCACTTCAAAGGGGTCCAAAACTAACTTGGCCAATGACGGAGGAAGGGGATACGGACCAGACAACTTTCTAGACATGCCCCCTCCCTCCCCAAATCATGTATTAGTCAATGTCGGATCCGTTCCACCGCCATCATTACTACTTTGACTGCTCGTAATAACCAGTAAACAGACTTGCGCCATTCCAGACAGCGTTAATCAAGACAACGTAACAGGCAACAGCTTGGGTGCGTACGTGCTTCTGTGCTTTCGTGAGTGGATTGGAGTCCACTTTGCGCTAAAACGCCTATCGTATGGAAGGCTTCAAAGACACCACAATGGATTAGCAGATGCTAATTCTCTTCATGGCATTTCATACGACGCTAAAGTGAGCAGGAGATTGCAATTCAGATGTTCTACAGGAAGGAAAATGAAAAAGTCTTGTTAAAGAATCAAAGATGGACAGCAACATGCTGAACGCCTATTGGTGTTCTTGACTAAGGCAGTTCTGTGCCTAACACCTGAAATCTCCTTGTTCACTGGACCACAGCCCTAACCACGACCTGTATGATTCTTGGACCTACATACTGAAGGCCTGGTTAACAAAATCCTCCCTGATGTGAAGAAATAGCAGAGAGAATGCAGATCTCTAGGAAACAACAACGTTGGCGCTTGCAGAATAGGACAAAAGACAGCTGTGCATTGGATGAGATGAAGCAAAGTTACCTTGACAAAGGCGGTCCATTTTACCGCCAAATCATTCTGTACTGAAGATACTTTGCGCATTTTCAACAATGAACAATTTTTAGGCCTCACAGAAGAGCTTAAAGTAAATCCCAGGTGATACCAGTCTCGGGTTGCGATGACGGCAGTAGACAGTACGCCGACTCGGCAGGTTTTTCGGTGTACCAATGTACAAGGTGAGGGTGTGACGACTTTTCCCACCGACATCTCTATTTCAGTGAGACTTGGCCGTTTTGCATTCTAGCCACTGCGACAGACAAAATGCTTCCGCCAAGCAGGGAGGCAGGAAAAGAAGGAAACGCAAGAAAAAGAATAGGAAAGACAAAAGGGAGGAGGAGGAGGAGACGGACGGGAGGAGGGTAGAAAGTAGCGCCGTCGGCGAAATGATGAATGTGTGTGTGTGTGGGTGGGTGTGTGTGTGCGAACGGGCGAGCGCGTTGGCTGGCTGACTGACTTGCCTGCTTGCTTACGTTACGCGCCAGCACTCGTGTGTCGGAGAAAAGGCAAGAGAGACGAGAAAAGGCGGAAGAAGAAGCAGCAGCAGAAGCAACACACCAGTCTCTACAGTAGTAAAGGTGAATAAAAAAGCTACGCTGAGCTTAGCGGAACTAGAGCTACAAAAAGCACCGCGGACAAGAGGAAAATGAAGCAGGTACGACCCACTCTCGTGCTACTACCGCTCTGTTTGATTGTCGACTGATTGGCAACCGTAATTCCGACACTCAAGGAACGACAAAATTCAGGCACACACATGTCAAAGAAAGAACCGAGTGCGATCCTATTTCTATTTGCAGTAAACGAGTTGAAAGGTCCTCCTACTCTCCAACGGAATGTGATGTAACCCTGCTGAATGTAATCTCATGCCATTGGTCCACAAACGCCTAAGCCACTTTCAGCCTCACGGCGTTGATGACACCATCAGAAGTCTCCCAGACGCACGCAACTCTTTGCCAGCACATCTGCAGATTTAACAATTAAGTAAGAGGGTGCAAACCATCCGGTGGAGAAATGAGGTGAGCAAGGCGACCAAATGGAAGATGGGAATAATAATGTCTCGATTAGGAAGTGTTGGGAAACCGAAATACGCATTTTTTTGACTACTCAGCCCTATGGGTTATAAGTAGTATGTGCTATCAAAGAGGGAGGAGAATCAATTACCAACGCCAACCCATTCATCATGCTGTCCCCACCCTGCCTCCCCAACTTTCTAGCGTACACACGAATACAGAACAGAAAAGGAATAGTGGAATCACTGCCCTCCAGAGCGTCATCTGATTGGTCTGTCGAGGACGAGAGAGAAGCAACTATTGGATGGTAGAAGTGACAGTTGTGGGCACCAGTAGGGTAGCGGATTATGGCGACCGGTTCGCCAATTTTAACCATCTTAAATAAACTTCACTTTTCAGGTCTTTTCACACACGCACACGCACGTGCGCACCCACCTGAAAGGAGGCCAGAGGTGATACCTAGGTGGATGGGACTGCATAAACAAGGCTGTAGAGAGCGTCAATTTACTGGGTGCATGTTAATGTGCTAGTTTTAATGGGACCTAAGATAACCCGAACAAACAATCCGCAATGTGGATCGCAGTTTAAACAACGGCCTATGCTAAAATTCAGCGCGCACTGTTGGAGGACTCCAGCCATGGCAGAGTGGTACCAACAAATGTGCAAGCCAAAATGCTCTTTCCACCTTACAACAGTTTACCTTCACTTGTATTGAGAAAAAAAAGTACATGATAGTTGAATGCAAAACTGCACTAACACAGCCATTGGTGGGATCGCCGAGATGAGCCAATCAATCACAATCCTGAAGTTTAGTTCTTTTTTCTACTGTATTTTATGGCCTCACACCTAGCAAATATGTTAGTAACCAGGATCAGTGCTACGGAAGGCAGATTACACGCTCAATATTGCCAAGAAAAATGAAATTGTAAAGTACTTGCGTTTAGAATGGAAACGTGAATGATTAAGGTGGTACCTGACCATGAGGTTCGGTGATTCGCGACCTCCGTGGGGGAGGATTGTGGAACTGATGGGTCTGAAGATGGGTGAAACATCCCCATCTCAACTCAAATACGGCGTAGTTACTGCAACAAGTGTCACTACATTGCAAGTGATGCCACAAATGTTGCTACTTATGGGAGGTAGTTACTAAAAAACGCATTTTACACCTAGCAAAAGTGATAACCAAAACGTGGAAACAGCCACGCGGTCTGCAAGCAAAGATGGAGGCCTGGTGTGAAAAACGACGACCACAAACACACCCCCACACACGGCTACAAGAAATCCACCAAGCAAAGAATGATGGCTAGACCAAAGCAGTTGGCAAGGTGGTGAGAATTTGAGAGAACTTTCGTAGTTTCCGAAGATAAACAATTGCGTTACAAGGAAATGCGGAGTCGGTAAAAATCCCTCAAGTTCCGATTCAAGGCATCACAAAAATCACACTGAATCTGACAGGTTGGTGGATTGGCAAGACATCTGTCCACCGTGCCAATTGCATCATGGAATGGAGGGAGGAAGAGTAGTCGTTTGAACATTACAACTTGCTTTTTTTTTGGCTTCCTCAATCCAACGCTAGCCTAACCCGCACCTTCAAAGACTTCGACGGCAGCCGACTGCTGAAGGTGAGCCTTCGTCTTAAGGGGGAGGAGAGCACTGAAGGCAGCACAGCACACCAAATCCACCAAATCTAGAGGTGACTGCGCCTCCCTCCAGCGAACGATTTGACGATCGGTCCAGAATGTAAATGCAAATTTACATTTACGGATCCAAGTAATCACATTGAAAGGAGTTACATTTCATGCAACTGTCCCCGAAGTACAAGCAACAAGTCGATGAACAAGATTCCGGAGAAGGCGTTTTTATAATGAGGACACCGTTCCAACCACCATTGAAATGAATAATTCAAAGTTTTTCGGACTATCGTAGAGTGAAAGTAGTGCTGTCAACCCACAACACACCAAATCGACTTAGTGGGACGTGATGGAAGAGGCTGAAAAGAAATACTCGTTTGGAAGGTGGACGAAGTCTTGACACAAAGCATTAAGTGAATTTTAGAGTTGAATCGCACACTACTCATTCAACCACCCTCCACGCTTCAGCTTCCCCTCGCTCCGTCCCCTATCCGGTCGCATCTTGGGACTCAAGGGAACGACCTCAATCGGTCAGCACGGACTGTTGGATTTCCGAAATGCTGCCCAACTTTGTTAATTTGAACATTACCAAGTGGAGCCGAGTCTTATAAAGCAAATTTTTCCCTATGAAAACAAGAAGTGGAGAGCAGTAAAGAACCACTCAACTGCACAATTTCAAGCGTCCAAACAATGCGGTGAAAGGCGTCCAGTGAAGGAAAAAAAAATAAAAACCGCCTCAGAGCACACACCCAAGTTGTCCACGCAGAAGAATAAAGGGGGCTCAAATAATCCGCTTAACAAGATGAAAAAGAGAGAAAGAATTTCAGACACGAAAAAGTGACAGTTGATGGCGTTTTTTTTTTAAATCAACCAGCCGCTTAGTTGACTCCTTAACCTTTTTCCACTCAGAATCGGACAGTTTTACCAGGTCGGCCGCTAACCCACTCCCAGACTCAGAGAGAGAGAGAGAGAGGGAGAGTAAAAAACAATAAAATTAAGTCTTTGAAATAATTCTTGTGAAGAAAGAAGGAATAAAAATAGGCATTGAATGAACTGGTAGTCCTCACTCACCACGTGCCATCAATGTGGGAGAGGTTTTCTTCCGTGTGAGCACCACTGGAGAGACTGTGATGCTCTGAGTCTTGCATGGAGACCGGAGCGAAGGAGACGTGGTAGGGATTGGGAGGTGCCCGCGCAAATCCTCCCTGTGGAGGCAGCGGAGGCGAGCAGTACTCGTACTTGGGACTGGAAATGCAGGTCCACGGGGGAAAAAAGAACGGAGAATAAAATTGAGTTACCAAAGATAAGCAAGAGCTGTGGGAATTTTGGGCATTAAAAGCATGCGAAGATAGTTAAAGGGATATGAGAGCTTCTCTACTCGCTCAGTCGTACAATCATTGCAGCCTGAATCATCATGGCGACAAATGATTGTATGGCCGGAGTTGATGCGTACAGCCCCGATGGCCGAGGCTGCAGGTGAGAAGGTAGTTAGTTGTCGCCCTTTTCTGGTGGGCGATTTTAATCATGCAACTGAGTCACGCGTCGCTTGGGAGACACCATGAGCTGGTCGTGGCGGTGGCGATGGCGGTGCCGGTGGAGACAGGCGCCTCGATCCACGCGTGAATTACCTCCAATGCCGATCCAGCCCGTAGGCCACTTGATGCGTTGGAGGGTGCTGGATCATTCAAGTGATCCTCCCTCATTTCACACCATCAATCATAAAGAGACTGCTCTCCCCAGAAATAGGGAGAAGGAAAAAGGGGAGCTTTATGTCAATCAAGTCAGTGTTTATTAGTCTTCAAAGGGGTTGCCAAGGCAAAGTGTACACACAAGTGGCAAAATCGTTGAGGCGAGAGTAATAGCTTAGCTCCACAGAGAGCAAAGAAACGAAGCGTTCATTTTCCTAGTGTTGTAAAGGCTCTACAGGAGGGAAGAGCGAATTAGCTTTAGGGAGAGATTTTACGTCCCACTTTGGAAGTAAGGCCTCTAGAAGGTCACATTGAAGCACACTATTTGCCTACACACCCTCAGCTGCTCGAGAATCAAACAATCAGTTTGAAAATGATGTTAAAGCCCTGAAGACGATCAGACACAAATCTGTGTACCATTGATGAATCATATCTGAACAGTTCTAGCCACAGCCTGGGCAGCATTTCAGTAATGCGTGGAACACTTGCCCGATACAGAATTCACGACTGTGGACACTCAGTCGACACACTGACGTCGCCTGTTGGAAGGTACGGAACAACGGCTTAACGATAACTAGCCTTCGTTACTGCTAAACCTTGTAAATGTAAGAAGTTGGTACATGCGGAGTGCGTAGAAAGACAGCCGCACGGTCTTCACTAGTGCGAGTGAGGAAGTAGGGCAAGACGTCCCGCCAAGGGATGATTAAGCCGTGTCGACAAGTGGTCCTTTGCCGAGACTGGACTGCAGGTATTCGAGCTAATAGCCTTGATGTTAGTCTGTGTGAATGTGTGGGTTTGTAAATAGGAGACATGTGAAAAAGGCAGATGCAATTGGACCTTCTTAGAGTGTGATTCATTTAGTTAATGTAAGACCATTAAAAACTCTCCAACTTTATGTGAACACCAACTCTGACAGTCTATGAGATCGTCATTTCTCTCGCTTAAAATCACCGAAAAAAGGAGAGAAGTGACATTTTCGAGACGTAGAATTGGTGAGAACTTCGACAAAGCACCCACCGTATGTCCGTCAATGCAGAAATTGTTCTTCTTTTCTTCATCAGCTGGCGCCGCCACCATACCTTGCGTGTATTTCTCGGTCATCAAAGTAACTCTCTTGACATTAGGCTATGAAGAAGTAGGAAAAACAACCTTATAAGAGACATATAAACCTAAGTGCAAATTCATGGTCTATAGACTTGAAATGTTGGCAGTGCAGTCGACCTTGACCCAACCAATGACGGGCGAGTTTCACTTATGTTGCACGCATGCACACAGTGAACCTCCGTATGAGCTGAAGCGATTAAACCGGACCAACAGTCACTAGAACCTAAAGCGAGATGAGAGGAGGATGAGGAGGCAACTAGACGTCGCAAAGGTGAATCATGAAATTGTGTGTGTGTGTGTTTCAATTAGCCTGTCGGCTGTTTTGTGTCGCAGAGAAAGACGACGTTAATTGACAAGAATTGAAGTAAACTTCGGCGACCATAACTTCAGACCTTAAATGTCTCTCCCAACCCTACAAAACACGTCAATAAAGACACATCGTGTGCTTTGATGCAAAACTCATTGAAATTCTCACAAGGGACCTTCAGAATCACATATGGACCCACCGCTGTGAAGTCGCAACCTGAGACAATCGACGGAATGAATTTGGAAGGAGTCACTAAACCACTACAGATAGCGAATTGAAATACCACGAAGTGAGCAAGGTGAGGGTGTGTCTCGCCTAAGGACGCTCGGCATGCCATAAGGGCGGAGATTCCAACGCCACTCACCTTGCAGAGGCGACAGGCGCTCCAATAATGAATGCGTACGTAAACCTCAGGACTGTCTCAACAAGGTACTAGTCGTCGAATCGGTTAGAATAGCTTAGCTCGCCTGTCAGAACTGTCAAAATACCGAGTTTTGAGGCTTCCTCAAGCGATTTACAACGACGAAGCCGAAGCAGGAGAAAAAGCTACAAATTGACAGAAACAAATACGGAGAGTGAAGGTGAGAGCGTGAGAGATACGCCGGCTCATGTCAAGTTGAGGCTTCATTAGATATGCAGTGATTGATCCACTGGAGGCATAAAAAAAAAGGCCTCCACACACACACATGTGTGCACAAGCTGTCTCGTGTCTATGTGTGTGTATGCGCCTGTGTGGGTGAATTAAAAAGGCATTAAGAAAGAGCCTATCACTCAGGCCCTGGCTAAAGCTGGCTCACTGGCCTTAAACCAAGCGCTGCACGCCTTGATTGACAGACAGTGCCTCCCGTTCAGCCTAATTGCGTGCATTTATAATGCGTCGTCTAGAGCGAACAGGCGAGAAACGGCCGCAAAATTTGACGAAAGATGTGTGAGTCAAGTCCAAACTCTCGAACAGGGGTAAGGAGCGAAAGAATATTCACAAGAACGGACATGGAGGAGGGGCTAAACAAGTGTTAAGGCAATCACCTCGAATACCCGCGGAAAAGAATTACTTGTCGACACGATTGAATCACCCCTTGGTGGATCATCTTGCCTCACCTCCTCATCCGTCCTAATGCAAACCGTGCAGACACGCCTTTCATCGCGTCCTGCCTAGTTCTCTTTGTGAAGCTGTGGACGAGGAATGCAGTTCAGATCGAGCCCAAACAAATTTAAACGTCCTACTGTTTTGCGGCGATATGCGATTGCCATCTCAGCCTGACTAGATTCACCTCCTCTATGCTTGCCATATCACGATTGCTGCCAGACCACTTTAAAATGGGCAAACAATCGAGATGCAGTGGAGCTGATCAAACGTCTCGCCCTCTCATTGTAGTTAGCGAGTTTGGAGTGCTTGAATGGAAGACAATGTCCTCACAGAGAGCTGCCACATCCCTCCTGCTCACGTAATCTGCAGACGTTTCTGGAAGCACCTGACAGCCCTTCTTCCGGGCCATAACACCTATTGGAGCCATTCTAGCACTGTTGAATTGACCCCTACGTCAACACTCCTTCCATTTGACCATCACTGACTTATTTCTGTTTCATCATACATCAACAGAACCGCAAAAATGTAAAAATTAAAATTGTAAAAAGGCAACAAATTCACACCTCTCCTCCTCCGCCTTCCGCTGCCACCTGCCTCCCTACTCTCCTTTGCGCACTCGCCAGCACCGCCATTGATCAAAAGTTGAGAAGGAAAAAAGGCGCGGAAATTTTGACAAGAGGTGAATTTCATTGTGACATGTTGATCAGAGGTAAGAGAAGCAGAAAAGGAAGCAAGACTAACGGCGAAAAAGTATACAGTTCAAAACAGAAGGCCAAATGCATCGGTACTTTCAAAACAACGAGGCAGGAAAACTTGAAACCCCGAAATCCAAATTGGCCATTTGATAATCCGCATCTGTTGCAACTGTTACAGTAAAGAGGACGAAACGAAGTATTCGGGCAGGTGAATGGTGGGACTGTAACCCCATCAAAATGGACTGGGTCAAGAGCGTGATTATCTGTGCAACAAAGAACAACCCGCATCTGTTCGCCTCAGTGTGTTACGCATATCCACGCAAACAACCTCCTCCGTCGGCCCATCCCAGGACTTGAGGAGTGGAAGAGTTTAGAGTTCATTAGCCTCATTAGAGGGTTTGGAAAACACTCCGACAGGCAAGTAGTGGTTAGGGCAAGGGAAACAGCCACAAAGTTTTTGTATCCACTTCTCACTCATCCGCCGACTAGGGTGTGTCAAGGCCACTTCAAGCCTGGTTGTTTGTTTGTTTGCAAGCGGGTTGGCCGCCCGACCGTTCGTACATCCACTTCTTGCCTCACTTCCTCCGCCTTATTTGCAGGTTAACGTTGCCGCCACCCCCTCCTCTCTCACCACAGTTAAAAAGGTTCGAAAAAGGGGGCAGGTGAAAGCAGGATTCGCTAGCCACTGATTTCGCCCCCAGACTGACCTTTCGAAGGGAGTGACGTGGATACCTGCTTGCCTTCCCTCCTCTACCCTGCCCCTCATTTCCGTGTCAATCAGAGGATTGAAATGATAGCGAGAGAGAGAGAGAGAGAGAGAAGGGCAGAGGTTCGGCTAAACCGTGGGAAATTTTTTCGCAAATTGTGTGCCAACACAAGCCACATGCACGAGGTAAAACCTTCACCTCACAGCCTCACACATGCTGCTTTCCGATCGCCTCCCCTTCCATACTTTTCGTGGGAACGCATTAGTTAATCGACATGTTATAAGAGCTTTTTTCCTAAGGCAAAATATTGTACAAAATAAACATTTTTGTACTGGAATGTAGAGGAAAGACGAATAAACGAGGTCGTTCCTGCGGGGAATCAACTTCGCCCCTATCCATTTGATGAGCGAAATAAGTAGTATCTCACCTGATAACTATTCAAATGATTTTTTTGCATTTTATTTCTCTCAGTAGGAAATGAGGAAAAATTTTGTCGCTGCTAATCAGTGCGCGGTTTGATAAGGAACAGATGTCGCCCCTCATCCACTTCATTCCCCTGCCATCGTGACCTCAGGACGGAACAACCACCCACGTAACCGCTGTCCCACTTCTGGCCAGGCTTGCACGACTCGTCTGGGGGAATGGAACCCACAACTCCTTGGTATAGGCTTGCAATTTGAAGAAATCTCAAAAAAAACGTAGAAAAGGCCCAACAATAAGCACAAATTAACTGAGCTTTTGGACGTCTACGACCACTAAAAAAGGTGTTTAACGGAAGGAAGTTGTACAATGAATCATCTTCTTGAATTGAGGCAAAATTAGGAATGAATAGCATTTAAAAGGTTCACAAATTAAAAGAGGAGAACGAAAACAGAAGTACTGAAAAAAACTGAATTTTGAGAATTAGGCATTTAAAACAAAAGAATGCTCCACAGTTCCTCTCCTTGCTTCTGGGAGGTGAACCGAGTGTTGCATGGAGAAAAAGGTGGCGAGATTAAATAAAACACTCACCAAACCGCATCCATCCACTTCCTCTGTCCAGCTCCACTCATCCTCCCCATGGACTTATGCTGTGCTGGTGATAGGGGATTGCTAGGTCCCGGAATTTGCTGCTGTTGAGGAAATGGCGTCTGGCAGTGAGGGCAGCAGGCGAGGTGTTGAGGCACAGGCAGTTCAGCTCTCTGAAAACGCGTCATTTGGATATTCTCCTGTGTTAGTGGTGCTGGAGGATAACAGGTTTGTGGAGTGGGTGGAGGATAGTAGGTCACTCCCCAGGGATTTCCGCTCTGACATGCACATTGTTGTTGTAGCATTGGGGGCCCACAAAAATAATGGTAGGTGGCCGGTGTAGAACTACCTCTCAGGGGCAGCTGTGCCTGTCCCAACTCTCGATCCTCCTCCACAGTGGGTAGATAAGCGGTATGACGAGTGAATTCATCCTCCGAGCACAGCAGAGCAGGCTTTGGACCCAGACCATCCTGTTGAATGTGTGCGATGAAAGCTTCGGATTTGAGGAAGGCTTGATACGCAGAGGTGCGAAGAAGATGACCAACTTCAGCCTGAGCTTCATCAAAGACAGTTTGATCCAGAGAACTCTTGTGCGCTAAACGATCCGCGATTGTACGGCGAGTTTCAGGTCGCAAACGGACGGGGGTATGATTGCGTCGGCTACGAGTCACGGTGGCAGAAGGAGGCGGAACTCCGCTCGCCGAGGATGAAGCAGATACGGAAGTAGAAGAAGCGGAACCGCGGATGTAAGTTTGGTAAATGACCTTGATGAGTTGTAGGATCTTTTTACGGTCAGAAGGGTCAACTTTGCTGCGGAAGCCCTGAATCGCAAACCAGAAATCAAGGAGGTTTCCACAACCCTCCGATTCGAGGTAGGATTTGAATAGGGCCACTCCTTCCCCATCGCTTAATAAAGCGTCGAAACTGGCGGCCCACTTTTGCCACGTGGACTGGGCCTGACCCAGCTGCTGTTGTGACTTTTGAGTCTGGTGATGCGGCTGTTGTTGTTGTTGTTGCTGTTGTTGGGCTTGGTGATGCCATTTACAGTCACTGAAGGCGCCGTAGAGACTCCCGTAGATATTTCCACAGCCACTTCCGCTTCCAGTTCCACCAGAACCACCAGATCGATCGCTGCGGCCATCAGCTTCGTGACATGAGCGAAGGGAACCCGGTGGATAGCTCATTTAACGCAAATGATGGATTACTCTTAGCAAGTAGAGTCTGGGTCTACAAAGTAAATAAGAATAAAGCTGCATTTTAAATAGGAGATATGGATCTTAGAAATAACCAGATTTATGGCGTAATCACACAATTGCTTGCTGGTGCAAAATTGGTACTGTATAAGAGCGATGAATGAGTCTATGTGGAAGACATATTGGGCTAAAGAGCCCAGAACATAGCATAAACGATTTTTCTTCAAGTGAAAAGCTAGCAATCTGTAAGAAATATGAAAGCAGGGTGTAACCGTAAGACCGACACGCGCAACCCACCCAACATGATGAGAGGAGTAGTTGACCAACGCGCCGAAACCCAGTTAGCGGACCGCTTTTGCACCGTCAAGGCCATAAATTAGCTGTTAGGTAATAAAAACAAAACAAAAGCAATTTTGTATTGCAGAGCAAACAAATACTTTATGCACTTTTAATAAAAAAATTGAATAAAACCGAATAAAAAATGTTAAAGTCTGTGGTTGTTAATTTGAATTGGCGAATGAGCAAAGAATATCGCCAACATTCATAAGCAGAGAAGTCCTTAATGTTTTGCTCCATTCTGTTGACATTAATATACATGCATGCACATTTTGGTCTGCTCGTTTAGGTACATTCTGCATCTGAGTGCATGTAGTAAATGAATTAAGAATTACACTATCCATCAACGCGACTTGTTACGACACCCCTTGGTTGGGATTGTGGTTCCCTGCGGCTTACCACCGGGTAGAACAAGCCATTAAGGAGAGCTAAAGACATGTATTCTAAGGTGAGAGAAGTAAATCAAGTCTGAGCCTGGCTCAAAGACCAGCCCACGTGCACAAGGACCAGATGAATCATAAAGCAACCGGCTGGAGGTTACATAAACAAATCATTACAGACAGAAAACGCACTTAGACCCAAAAGAGTTATTTATTAAATACCTCATGGCTACAATAACGTACTCCCGCGCATGCCGAGGCGACACTACAGCTGACCGCATGGTTGCACAGAACACAAAATCACCACAATATCGCCCTTCGAATTTTGAGTAAAGGCATTAAATTCCTTCTATGGTAACTTTCCCTTATCAGTCATCGAATGGTTTACGCTTTTCATTCTAGATTGAGTCATATGACCTCATTGACATTCCATCTGGCCGACCTTACCTGACCTGACAATTCCTTTAAGATGAACAAAACTGGGAAACAGAAGGTCCGCCAATGAGTAGGATGTTCACATTGAGCGTGTTTAGTCCCCAATCAGCAGCCAGGAGAAACAATTTCAATGCTCAACACCGTCTAAGTGAGGAATCCATATTTTCTCTTCTCGTCTCCGGTGTTACCCAGTCACCTGGTCAGTGAAGAGATCTCGCGGGCACATCGTTCACTGTTACCACTATTACTTGAGGCACACGAAGATCCGCTAACCTCTACCGCATTTTCAATCCGCAATTCACCAGAGAGCTAATGGGAACCGTTAGGAGAGACAATCTCAAAGACGTGAAAGGAGACAAGCAATTAACTTGCTACTTGACGCTTTATACACATCAAAAGGCGCGATACAGAGGAGAGCAGTATTGGGCAAAAAAGTGACCCCTTAAGCAGGAGAAGGAGATACGTATCACTCGAAAAGAAAAAGACGATTTGAGGAGGGAAGGCATGCAGAGGGGAAGGAGATTTAATGTAATTTCTTAGATCAAATCTTGGGTTCTCAGTGGATTGTTAACGGGTGGTGAAAGACGATTTTCTTTCAAAAGACTCATGATGTCGGTGAGAGGCGGAATTTGAGAAGGTGAATCGACGCATCATTCATTCCCACAGCGATCAGCGGCTAGCAAAAAAAAGAAATTATAAGTGTCGAAACGCACCTTTTAGGTAAATTGCCCCTTCTCCGCGTATCTATCACGTCCATCATCTGCCCGAGTAGTGAAGAGAGTTGCTGCGTTAGACCATGCTAAACCCAAAAGCGGTCCCAATCACGATTCTCCTGCCCTAGGCCACCCCAAATCCCTCTCACCTTTCCTCTACAGCTCCACTGCGGATATTGACTTTCAATTAGAGGAAAAGGGAGATTCAGAAAAGGGAAGCAGACCCTTCTAAAAGTATTTTTCTACAAATTCATGCATTTTCATCTCATTGCTTTCCTTCTCTCCCCCTCTGTTGTGAACGAATGAATTACATTCTGCGAATGACATGGAGCTACCACAAGACCGACATCTTTGTTAAGCCTCGTTGTTTATGACCTTGATAGGTTGTAGATGATGCATTCCGCATCACCTCTTCAAACCTTACTAGAAGGAATGATGCGTTGACGCTTACAAAATAAACCCATAGAAGTCGCCCCTTGAAGTCCATCTAGATGGAGTCCATAGCATGAAGATTTTTTCGAAATGAGCACCTCGATCCCCACAATCCCAACCCCGACTGTGTAAGGAGGAAATAGACTAATTTGGATTGCAGCAATTTCCACAAAACTGCGACTGAAGCGCCTTAGGAGGGAACTGCAATCACGATTTCAAGAGCTCCCTTCCATATCTACCATATGGAAAATGAGATAGTTGTCATCTTGAAATTCGATTTAAACAATCCACAGAAAAACTCCTCCTCAACTGAGGAAGAAGATTGTAATTTCCGTATCCATGCGGAGTAATCCTGACACCCTCTTCCCTTGTCTCCAACGTTCTCAGTTTCCTACTTGCCATTAATCGCTTAATATTTCACAAAAGATCCAACGGAGACACAATCACAACAACCGAGCCCTAAACATTTCTCACCTCATAGGGGTGCATTGCAATAGCGGTGGGAAAGAGATTCTGGGCCGTCTGATATGAGGCAATGATTCGAGCATCGTGGAGACGGGCGACGCTAAATCGTCGCAGACCGCCGTATGCCACCATATGCGAACGAGTGCAGGGCAATGCGACCTTTGAAGAGGAGAGAGAATGATAGTACTCGCATCATAAACCACCAAGAAAGGATAAAAATAATCTTCCCAAAACACCAACTGATGAAAAAGAAGACTCACCTGAAGATACGCAGCCCTGACACTGCACATTGAAGGAGGGGAAGGTTGGGGGGCATCGCCATCAATTTTACCTTCTGCGGACGGCGCAATCGACTGCCAAGTGGCGTTAGCTGCTGGTGACTCCAATTGCCACGCCCCTACAGCGCCCGAACTCGTCACGGCGTAGAGCCGGCGGTCCGCCTGATAGGGAGCGAACGCGAGATCTAACACACGTCCACCTCCACAGACAGTCTCAAAAACAACACTGTAAGAAAATGACAATGTCAATTGTTAGCGGCGCTAGAAATCGCCAAGTCTACGAAAGATGCTACTCACGCTTTGTGGGAGGAGAGTCGAGTGTCAAATATCTTCACCCGAGAGTCAGCAAACCCGGCGACAAAAAGGTGGTCGTTATCATTTGCAGGACGGGCTAGCCGAGTGACAGGGCAATCAGAATGGGTATCAAAGTCAGCAACGCAGGCCTCCTGGTCTGTGTCGAAAGTACGTACAACTCGAACGTCCCCAGAGACATGAAGGAGGTGATGAAGGGAGCAGTCGCTCCAACTCGTGACCAGACCGACGCCGGTCGTTCGACGAGAATGGATCAGGGGAACCTGATTCTCGAAGGCAACCCTGACGTGGAGTGCAATAGGGGAGTGATAATTTTTCCACCTCATAGGTTAGCGGAATTCCCGATTTCAACAATCAAGGTCCAGATGAAATCGATGTCAAACCTTAGTGATTAGATCATGCGCTAAACTTGCAGCCCAAATCTTTAAAAGTTCTCACCAGGCAGTAAGGAGAAAAGGAGTGGCCCCATATTTCCCATCATAGTCGCTCCACACGCGGATGCATCCATCTCTGGAGGCGGTGAGAAGGAGGCTTTTCTCCTCCAACGTATTTAAAATCTCCAATGATGTCACCTGTGCCAGGCTAGAGAAAAAAAATTGGATAAAAGTTCCCCATTTCCAAAGAATGTATTTCCACTCTTCTCGTCGCTACCACGATGAGTAAACCCTCTTCATCTACTTTGGGGGTATGGAAGAGGCCGCAGCCAAAAGAGCAAAGACTTCACTGCCAGGAGTAGGCAATCGTAGCCACTTAAGAACCTGTCTAAACTGGATGGTGGCGTAGTTGCCAAGGTATCAAATGATGAGAACGATTGAGGGTGTAATTCCATGACTACCTCCTAAATACAGCTATGGAGGATGGTGAAATGAGAGATGTGAAATACTTTTAAACAATGAGGAAGAAGATGATATCACTCACTCATACGCCTCTGTCAGCGCCCGCTGCCGCTTAATTTCGTCCATTAGCGCGTCAGCCACCGTCGATTTTCCCGTTGTTGCGTCTCCGTCGGCCAGAGTCAGACGTCGCACCCCTTCAAACCTGTGCACACCCCACACACTCACTGCATACTCTTCACCATCAGCAACAGCTTCCGCCATCAGGAGATGTGGTTTATAAGGATGAAAACGCGCAACTGCCGCTGGACCTGCAGCAGCAATTCCTGGTCCCGGCTTGAATACATGGAGCAGCTGCAGCTCCGCGTTCATTCCCTCCTCTTTCTCCACTCTTTCGACTGCTTCCGAATCGGCAAAACATCGTCCAAGATGAGACGACACGGTGGTGGAGCAGAAGCGAACTGCATCCTCAGTAAGTCGATTGGCATGGCGGCAGTTGCGACGTGTCGGGGAAAGTGGAGAGGTGGCACGGGAGGCGCGATGTACAATGTGGCGCATGCAACGACGAATTTCATCGCGTTCTGGAATGGAGGAGGAGGAGGAGGAGAGAGTGGAAGGCTTCTGCCCCGTGGCAATGGTGTGCCAGCGCTGACGACCTTCACATCGCGTAGCGGAATGCTTCTTAAAGCTGAGTAGGTGGTCGGCAAAGTCTTGGGCTTTGGGATTAGTGGAGATCGAGGAGAGATCGGTGAGATTTTGTGGACTCAGGGTTGGTGGGAGGATGGGTGGATCCATGGAATGTGGCGGGACTGTAAGAATTGGAGAGTAGAATTTCCAAAGTGTTAGTTCAGCAATATAATCTTTAAGAAAGGAGACATTCAGAAGTGCCAATCTAAGGGACTCTTCATCTCCAACAGGAGAGGCTAATCACGTCCATCGAGATTTGTAGCCGATTCCAAATCTATACCTGAACTAATAGTGAACACGAACTCCATTTAACTCAGTCCAGTTAAATCCGTTTTTAAAACATTTGACACCACTCAAGATGGGAGAAGGGAGAAGTGCGATGTTACTGGGCGAGTGCATTTATGCTTAGCCTATGGTAATAAGCAAAGTCCCTCCTAAACATGGCACGGAACTCGAACAAGTGGATGCGTAGCCTTGCCTGCAGCAAACCTCAATCGCAGTGGATAAATTCGCCTTGAATCACACTAAGATACGGTTCAACGATAGAACAATTAGTTTCCCAGTAGCCTGGCCATGGTAGTTCACCGTAGACCTCACACTCAATTTCACCGTCACTCATTTCGCCAAACAAACATCGAATCAGCGCATGAGGCCCTCGCTCTTACCACTGTGAATGCAACACGACCACCACTTAGAAAAGCGGGAACCTGCGACAAACATACATATGCCAAGCGGCAAAACAGTTTCTGCAGACCCTTCTTCTTCCAAATCCAGTTCAGTGAGATACGGAACAGGCCGTGGTAGAAATGAGGTGGTTTAGCTGCACTAGCGGGCCTGTTTGTGGCAAAAGACTTTTTGAAATGGCTGGGGAGCAGTATGCAATTACGAGATCAATTACTGAGGATTGACTCACCCTTGCCAAGGGACTGTTGAATTTGCAAAGCATCGGGATACTTGTGGAGAAGGGGTTGACTGAACCACTGAGAACACCACTGGAAGAACTCCGTCTGAACGTCCATCGTACCCACTTTCTCGGTTGAGCTCTGTTAAGAGAAAATGTGAATTGTCTAGACATTGAAACGAAACAAAAGAGAAAGACTTCGAAACGGCGATATGGAAAATGGGATAGAGGAGTTCATGTTGAGGGGTCTTGACCAAAAGTTAGGGATGAATGAATAAATGTGCCATTCAAGCCGTCTGTAAGACACTTCAGATTGACCTCCCATCAAGATGGAATTGTTTCCACCCTGTGAATAAAACAGTGAAATAGGTGACAACGCAGTTGTCAATAATCAGAAGCACTATCCGGGCAAACAGACGTACGATACTGTCCGATCCAGCGTATTGCCTTCGTCGAGGAATTTGCTGTGATGTGATGACTGTCGGTGGTTGTTGCTGTGGTGATGGACTACAAAATGAGGCGGGAAAAAAAGGTATGTGCATAAGGCATAACAATTATTTTGACGGTCACCTTGACCTCATGACACTTAACTTTCACGTTCGTAACGCTAAAAACCGGAATGAAGGGGATCTTCGGAGTAGCTGGAGCTCTATATCTAGTACGAATACGCAATTTCACTAGTATTAGCGTTTGACAACTAAGTTTCATCTCATGTTCTACGCCCTTGGACGGTCACAAGGCAAAGATAACGAATAAAAAACGCCATTTAGAAGCCGAAGGGAAAAAAGTTTGCTATGCATATTCAGTCTCACAGACACCCAGAAGCAACTTCACTGATCTAGCAGCGATGGACAACATTGAGGGGAGAAAAGAGACATGATTTACTTCCTTAGAGAACTGCCAAACCTAAAGTGACCCTTGACAGTGAATAGAACAGCGCAATAATAGTAGCACTCACGGTGGTGTCTTCATTTGCCCCTCATTCAAAGTGCTGCTCCTATCACCGTCACCGGGAGTTGGTGGATCACGCAGGAAGAGGCGTCCGTCCACCACCGTGATCTCGCGATCTATATTATGCTATACACAAAAAGGCGGAAGCACAATAACAAAGGGCACTCGAAGTGAAGGAAAGAGATGCAGCGAGAATCCACTGAACTCACTCGTCGAATTAGCTGAAAGGGAAGAAAAGAGGCGTTGGTTACCATAGCTGCAAAGTGGAACGAGATGCATACATTACGGCTATCTGTTGAATACACCGGGCCAAACCAAGATGTAAGACATCACGGGACACCCTGAGGTCAGGGTTTATTTAGTGATGGCGGTAGCGGCAAGATGACCTCTTGATCACGTGACGCTAAGATGTGTATTTAGTAGACTGAGAAATGCACAGGGTCGCAAAGGCCACAAGTCAACTTTGAGGAGGATGGCACTAACATGCAATTAAGGGTGAGACCCAAAGAAAAGAATTAGAAGGGCATTTGAAAGTGACCAAAATGTTGATGCATTTTAACTCTAGTGTTTGCCGAATACCATAAAGGTAGCTCTGGTAAGAGAGAGAAGAGGAGTAGAAGGATGGCTGGTGGTACATGAAATAATGTGAGCTACAGAGGTGATAACCGACAATAAGATAGGTAAAATTCCAGACCTCAACTAAGCACTGAGGTGAGTGCCAGGACAAGCACGCATGTGGCAAATGGCCGAAGAGAGCATAACCTATAACTTAGCAAAATTTAACGTTACTATGGCAGTCGTGTGGATTCCGACTATGAATGGGCCAGACAGCTCCTTAGGCGAGTGCACAATGGAGAGGGGCGGTGATTAGAATAAACTCACCTCCTGAACGATGAATAAGAGGATTATTCTGCCCAGTTTCGCAACAGAGGGATGAGGATCGGAGGCAAGAATAAGAATTGTGTCCCAGAGTTGGGCGAAAATGCCTCCAGGGACGTTGGGTTCAAAATCTGTGCAAAGAGGGGGCGATAAAGAGCACGTCAAAGCCATTGTACAAAAAAGCACTAGACATTTCACACGTAGCAAGCAGGCAAACAGCCTAGTCTCGACGATGACGGCCTCAACTTCACTCCCGACGGACAAGGCATGTGTAAATTCCACCCACGATGTCGACAGAAAGGGAACGCCTGTTTCGTTTCCACCTCCACTTTTACCATCCAACTGTTTATGCTACCTCAAGTTTAATTGTCTCCCACCTACCCGTCATGGAGAAAAAATACTAATAACAATTCCATTGTTATGATGTGCGCAGTCCAGAGATAACAGAGAATGCCTTGTCACGAATTCAGCGACCCTTGCCTTAAGTAAATTTGAGCTGGAGTAAGGGAGGATATTAACCACAAGTGGCGTTTGGCTTTGAGCATACGAATGAGCCGATCTGCAGCCCCAGAAGTGTGCAGTAGTGAGTGGATCAAAGTCAGAATATGGTATTAATCATCTGTCAACGCATGCGACATCCATCTGCTTAGCTGCTCCTACTTTAGGCAGTTTATGAATGACTATTTCTGAACAATTCGATCCACCTAAAGTCTCTGAAATAACAATAAAGGTGGGAGAGGAGGAGAGGAGATTTCCAAGACACCAAAAAACCTAAAACTCCCAACCTATAGTGGGAAAACTCAAAGCAAACCCAATTCGGTCCACATTCGAATGACAATGGTCATCTATACCCTCTGAATGGTTGCAAATAAAGACACTTTCGAAATCGTTTAACCTCAAGCAGCAGCAAAATTACCTTCGAGGAAAGTTGGTACTGTATTCAAGTCCTCTGTGCTGTCGGAGATATCCGAAGGAAGGACAACAGAGCCAGTCTCACTAACGGAGGTGCGCTGAAGGTCCTTTTGGCTGCGATAACGCGAGGATCGACTGAATCGAGAGAGGCTTAATTCTGCCATTCCACGAAGCAGAGCTGCGGCACTGGAGGGTGATCCAATTGGGCTACCGACTGCAGAATGCAGATGGGAACCAAAATAGACTTCTGTTCTCTTAAGTAGATAAGTATGAAAGAGAGACTAATGATACTTGGGTAAGAAAAAAGCTAGCCAAAGAACTAAAGCTTTGGGACGCCATCAGGAAAGCAGTTGATTTACGCACCCAAAAGACGAAGAGTCTCAGATGCCGAGACTAAGCTGACCCAGTTATTTGTCTTCATGGTTTCAGGTTTCAATGAACCGATTAAAGAAGGTAAACAAAGCTTTTCAGTACAGCATTTGAAAAACGAGACGCACCAGTTCGGGAACAATCGCAGTTATTGATGGCAGCAGATGGAGTGGTAGAGGTGGCGAGGTTGGAGTCGATAGGAGCGGTTCGAAGACTTCGAAGGATGTTACGATAGCAGAGATGAGCCTGTTCTACCATCTGGAGTTCACACTGCAGCACAAGGCTACGAAGAGCGACCACCACCTCACAACGAACCAACGGGGAGGGGTCGCGGGTTCGCTCGACCAGGCGGATGCCCACTTGGTGACTAAGCTGCGGAATCGCTTGGTAACTCATTCATCCGTCCAGCTATGCTCAGCATTTTCAAGGGATAAAGACCATTTTTCACGTACCATATCAGCTTCACTCTTCTTCCCCTCCTCAACTGGCTGATCGATCAGTGTCCCCAACGCAAACACTGCCGCCGCTCTTACAATAGGATCTGCATCTTGGAGCCTAGGGAAGATCGCTGTCTCCATCGCCCTTCCACCCTCAGCCCTCACTGCCAACCACCGAGCTGTATCACACTGCATCCAGACCCGCCCCAACGCCAATAACAACCACACTTTCAGGTGGTCAAAATTGTGGCCATCTCGCATTGCTTCAGCAGCCGCAACAGCCGACACACGAGTCAATTCCTCCGCCGCAATATGGATAAAGGAGACGGGCTTGGAGGAGTAGTAGACCTCTTGAAACAGCACATCTGGGGCCCCCGTCTCGCCCCGGACCAACATCTTCGCCAGAGCAAAAGCAGCCATGGTCCGCACAAGAGGTGACAGACTAGTATCATCCTGAAGGCACGCCACAAAGTATCTATACCCAGATTCGCGAATACCCTCGTGTCGACTAAAATCAATTTGTGCAGAGCTAATAATCTTGCCCCAAATAAAGACGAGGTGAGGCTTCACTTCGAGCACATTAGAATGAAAGAGTCGGACGATGTAGGGAAGAATGCCCACAGTGATGCAGTGCGACACCGCCCATGAGCCGAGATCAAGGAACTCGGAAAGAAGTTGGAGGGCGCGGATGCGATGTGTTTGAGAGAGAAGGACTTGAAGGAGGATGGGAAGTTGGATGGCAGACTGACGTTGAGAGTAGGCAGTATTATTGGAGGCGGCTTGATGCAACCACGCCTGGAAAGCGGTCATTTGAGAGGTGAAGAAGGAAGCAGGACGGTAATCGGGTGGGGATGGATCATGGACGAGGGGCAGAGGAGTAGGACCAATCACAGGAGCAACACGTGGCTGAGCACAACGCGCTAAGAGAGAGGCAACGGAGATAGAAGAACTGGAAGGTTTAGCTTTTGTGGTAGCATCGCTGCCTCCAATTGATGAATGGAGGTCGGTTCGGATGGAACGTATGGACGCGAGGCCCGAACACGGAGATTGGTGGGAGGTCTCGAGGGAAACTTTCATTTGTGGAAGCTGAATTTGTTGCTAAAACGGAAGTAGATTGTCTAGTCAGTCGTTTAAAGCAAGAGAAGTTGTCGTGTGTGATGGTAAACAAGTGCAAAAAACTGAAATAACAGACCAATGAGCAAGACATGTAGCAGTACCAACGGATACATCTACAACTCACCACATCAGGCTGATCCAGTTGGTTTTGTTGCTGCTGTTTTGGTGTGTGGTGCTGAGGACGTTGCCCATGCTCTGTGGTCTCTTGAGATCGAGATTCCTGTGTCGTGCCTTCCATCTCACCATAATCATCGTCCTCTTCCTCTTCTTCTTCTTCCTCGTCTTCCGTTACATCATCTTCATCAACATCTATGTCGCTGGAAGAAAACTCCGTCTCCTCGGAATCACAACCCTGTAAAAAAGGTTTTAGACTTACATTCCAGTTATGTGATGCCAAACACCTGAGAATAATAGAAAGTAGAACCTTGAAGGCTAAAATTAGATGGGATACAACGTGCGAAACATTACCCTTCTATGCATCCGTGAAGTGTACTTCATCCCTCTTAGAAAATAAGCTCACATGATGGTGATGATGGTGGTGGTGTCCCACCTCACCCTGTTCTTCCGAATTTCGTGTATGCGAACTATGAGGCATGTGGGAGGGGCAGGAATACGATTTCGAGGATGGAGCAACGGCACCGGTAGCAGTTGTCGAGACTTCCGCCGAACGCTCCTCCTCGCTGATGCGAGATAGTTCACGTGTCTCCACAACAAATTTCGTTACCTTCCGAGGCGACAGAGAGGTGGACCCTTTTCCATGGTGGCGAGATTTCGAGGTCTTGGAAGGGATGGAGGCAGGTATCAAATGCTTATAAAGAAAATAAGCACAGTCCTCCACAGATTCAGTTAAGATTCAAGCAACTGTTACACAACAATTAGCAACCCCTCAATTTTCTTTCGTAAAACGTCCTGAAGGACGTAGATTCGACCTAAAGATACGCTATGTGACGACCCAAGTGGATGTTCCTTATTCAAAGCCGCAAAGCCTAGTTATTTCACTTTTCCTTACTGATAGCACTAAACACCCGGAAGAAACGCTTCTGGTCTTGTAATTGGTTTGATAGCCACGACAGCGCATCTGCACACGAGCCTGTCAATTTAAATAGCACATTCACTATATAATTTTCGTCCTAATAACAAACCTCTGCTATTCCCCCACATTCCATTTCACTGATTTCTAAAGATCTTACGCAACAATGTAGAAAGACTTACAACTCCATTATTTGATTCATAGCCCGGTGGCGGGGCAATCATCGGTCGCTTTTGTCCTCCATATCCATCTTCTTTCGCCTGCTTCGCTTTCTTCTGCTTCACCTCCTCCACCTGTCTATCAATCTCTTTCAATAGGGCAGTAAGACGCTGAGCCGAAGCTGATGTCAGTTCTAGCAATTCCCTGGGAATGTCCCCGATTCCTCCAGGTGATATTGGGGGAGGTAGCAGAAGTGGAAGATTCTGCTGTGGATTCTGTTGGTGCTGCTGCAGTAATGCCAAATCTGCTTGTGGATTTGTCTGCATGGCAGAGATTACTTGAGGAAGATAATGGAAGAGAAGGTCCAGAGAGTGATCCCAGGCACTCCTACAAGTCGAATAGAGGTGGAATAAGTTCTCTCAGACTTAAACTAATGAATGGAGGAAAGTCTAAAAAATCAGGTCGTCAAGAGACGCGAGTTAATCATCGAGTCAAGTACCATATAGGGTGATCGTGAGTAGGGTTGAGACGGGGCCAAGAGCAAGGATGGCAGCCAAATGCACGCATAAGACGTTGGGCAAGTAGGTAGTTGCGGAAAATACTAGCAACTAGGAGATCCTGACGAAAGAGCTTTTGAAAGAGTTCCGCAGGGAAACTGCACCAAGCAATAGTGTCAGTCACTGCGGTAAATATCCAGTTGATCTCACCCAGTAAAGACATTCGGTTGCCATGAGCACCCGGGATGTGATCCAGAAGCGCTTCGTCAATATGACCTGAGGAGAGAACAGGAAGAAGAAGAAAGACACTTTCTGCAATCTCTCTTCACAAAAATTTCATGGAAGTAAGGGACAGAAGGAAAGTTCGCTTGTCAGTCGGCTTGGGTACCTAAAAATCGGTTCCAAAGGCATCTTTAGTCAGCAAATTTCAATAGACATCCTTCGTGAGCGACTAAAAGTCGCATCACTTATCAAAATGTCAGAATATGGAAGAGTTCAATGAAGAAAGAGTATTGCCCTCCACAAATGTTTCGGCCTAATCCGCCCGGCTGGAATTGAGAGGGATGACTATTAAAGCGATTGTTAAAATCCACTTTGGGCTTTGGATTGGAGCATCAAGAGTCGGCAGGAAAGGAACAAGGATGGAAATAGAAGCTAACCAGGGAACGACTTGTTATACTTCATCCAATGCCACCGCAATGCCGTGCGAATAGGAGTGGTTAGGCAGGCCGTGAAGAGATCGGCAGGCAGCTCGGCCAGTTGGGGCAGATCCTCATTCTCTTCACAGGCACATAGCATGATTGTATTTTCCATGGTAGCCGGAGAAATGGCTGCTGCGGCGACAGCGGCGGCACCCATCTGACTCATCCCACTAGCGTGGCTTAAGTATGCCTGAACAAAGGCAATAGTGATGGTATTGACGTTAAGGTGGATCCACTCCTGAATATGCCCTCGCCATTACTGTCTTTTGAGCTCTGACGACCCTCTAAGCAGTTGGAATATTAGATTCCGGAATAATGACTGTTCATTCAATAAGTATTTCAGTCACAGTCATCCGTTTGCCTATTCGCCTACTCATGCGTTCGCTTAATGGAGTCGGAAGGTGGCAGATCTCCAACAATGATCATTATAGTCGGCTTCTAGCCAAGTCCTAGTCATGATACAACTTTACGCACTTCTGCCATCTCCTCCACTTCTAACAAAGCCTTAGAGGAGGCCTGCATCTGAGCTTGAACCAGGCGAACATCATAGAAAGGTCATTAGATCAGAAATGATATCAGCGGCAGGCAGAAAAAAACCGTGAAAAAGTGATGGAGACCAGCTATGCCGACTTTCGAAACGGTTATCCTCTTCAGTCAACTACATCTGGCTTTTCACTCTGAACCAATCCAACCATACATCTGTTTACTCTTTTACATATTCATTCATTCGCACACTCCCTAAAAGGCAGCTCCAAAAAAGGCAGCATTTGGAGGTACTCGACACCTAAATGAATTAGATCATCAATAAAGAGGGGAAAATCAGACTCACATGACCGAAAGCACCGGCCTCGTGTTGAACGCCTTCCGCGGTCGGCATGCCACTGTTCGGGACGGACGGATTGGACATCTTGAAATAGAAAATGAAGAACGATGAAAGGATATTTGCCTCATATATTGAAGGGATGACTAATGACCACCTTCATTAAGAAGAGAGCAAATCTAGTGCAAGGAAGGTAATGTATACAGGTATAGTGAACGCATTTTAACAGCAAAAGAGGATGTCTGAGTAGACAGTGTCAAAAGGATGTTAAACTAATGTGACGACCACAATGTTCCACAGACGCTCAGTCAGGTGGATTCACAACTAAGAGAAACTGGACGACTCACTCGAAATGACTCACGAAAGTGGAAAAACACCATTTGGATAGGCTAATAAAGGCTTTGACGCATGCATGTAAAGTCGCTGAGCGCGGCTGGACTAAATTACAAACAAAGGGCACCAAAACGGTTTTCACCTGACTGTTTCTACGCAATCAGATGTTCAAATGAGTCGAGAGAACATTTAAAAGGATTAAAGCTACCCGAAAAGTATAACTACGCATGAATTTCTGCCATAACAATGGGCCTCCGGATGACCCCTGAGACGGAAGAAACAGTGCCCGCCCAGACATCACTAGCAGAAAACCTTCCATCTTGGTATTGTCTACAGCCCAATAGGCAGCATCCAGTGCATCGGATAGAAAAGAAACAAACTCACTTCCGTTTGCCTGCGCTGACAAAAGTATTCATATAGTTTGAGCACACGACCAGCGTTTTGACATTCAATAACGTAGACTGACGGTCCACCCAACCAACGCTGGAGGTCGTAGAGTGACAACGGAATGTACTTCGTAAAGGTCTAGAAGAAAATCCGAAAGTTAAAGACACCAAAAATGAAAGAGAAATAAAAATTATATAGAGTACCCTGTTAAAAACCCAAATTTCACCATTTTCCGTAGGTCGGGGAACACCATGTCCATTGTAGTGAAACAGAATCCGATCTGCACGTGCGTTACGACGCATGTTAACGCAAATTTTTTTCACTTCTTCTAAGTTGGGATCTAGACACTGCCTGTAGCACCCCTTCGGTTGCCACCGCTCGTATTGCGACTAAAATTGGACTAAGAGCATGAAACCCATATCATTGAAAGACCCACAGACAGCAATTCGTATGCAAAAACTAACCTGGAGATTCTTTCCGATCATGTCCACGACGCGATATCCTGCGTCAGCCGGGTCAACCCAAGCCTCGACGCGGCTATACGGTGGTATTTTCTGTACGTCTGGAGGGTCGATGTCCATGTTAAGACACACAACAAGAGCCACATTGATGGTTTTAATCTTAAATTTGTGTTTTTTTATTTAGCTCAGGCTACCTTATCTTTAGAATATGATTCTTTATAAAGTTCAGGACCTTTCACTGGATTACTTAATTGAGAGGCAACAAAAGCTTGGCTGTGTTCGGAAGTGTCACAAAAGTCCTTGAATATGTGATGCCCGCAGGGTTTCGCGCCAGGATACCCAGCAGAACTCATCACCTTCTCAATCACGAGACGTACCGACCACAGCTGCGATGAAATCACGTCCTTGGCTATTCTCACGACTAGCTCAAGGTTACTAGTTTAAGTTTACGTTCGGCTTAATTCATAATCATAGGAATATGGAGTATGAAATAGCGCATTAAACTCAGTAGCCATAGTAGGTATTATTTAAAGGTAAAGGTAAACTAGTAAAGGGGCAGTTGAAAATAAAAGTTACTTAATGGTGAAACGATGTAGGCTGTACGAAATCTAAAGCTATGCAAGCGTTTTAATGAGTTATAGCATACTGAGGGGCAGTGAAGGATGCGGTGTAGTATATACAAATGAGCTCAGGTTGCCCTGATATGGAGGAGGTGGCAAAATAACTCGAAAACAAATCCCTTTTATAGGGAGTGAAAAGACACCATCGGAGTGACATCGACTTAGCGCCTCAGTAATTCTTCCCATTTCCTTTTTAGTGCATAATGCTAAATAAACCTCCCCCATCCAATCCTCTCATGAAGTCCGAAGTTCAGGGACCTGAGGATAGATGGACAGGGCCTACATTTGCAGCTAACCTTTTTCCACCATCATTGCTTGCTTCATGTAAACAGCTTAACCAATTATTTTGCGTATAGTTGCAGCATCTCGAGACTTCCTATGGGGTGGAAGCAGGTAGAGAATGAGGCTGGATCCATGTATTCCGAGGAGAACAGAGCAAACAGACCTAAGTGTTACCCGAAGACCAGCTCACGGGTGCAAGGGCCAGACAAATCCCAAAGTGACCGCCAAACGTCATGCAGTCACATGAACAAACCATTGCAATAGTCACCAAGTGCCACATTCATAGCACTCTTACTTAGTTAAAATGACCATCTAATGCATGGCAGTTACTCTGGTATTCGTCTTGCTCATGCAGGCGTCTTCAACCTTCTTACTAAGCCAAGGTCAAGTACCTTCTTCTTACTCTAAAAAACAATATGGATTCAGCCCATTTTAATGCACTCTTCTGCTTTCTGGGAAGTCTCATGCCAATAGAGTATCATTTTTAGGCTTCCCATGTAACAGTATAAGGCGCTCAACAGCGATGACATATATGGACCCAGTTAGAGTAGAAAGGGATGCCGATTTCAGCATTATCGGAGTGCCGGCGCACTCAGTTTTAAAAGTCCTCGTTAGCGTTTTCGTCACCGATGCCAGTACTCTAACATAAGAACACATTATTCTTCATAAAATACTTTTTTATTATTCCTTACTCCTAAATAAAATAGAACAACAAGGTGGCACGGTTTATCGCCATTCCCAATGATAGGAATCTCAATTTAAGACTTTTTCAGAATCTACCTCCCGTAAACTACTTCTAGTGCTTTTAACACGTATCATTCTGTGGAGGGTTTAGTATGCTTTCAACAACGTCGGGAAAGTAATTTTTAAACGATTGGCAGACACACTGCTCGTTTTGGAAGTTGCAGTCGGGACAGTCGTGAATGATGAAACACTCCACGCTGGCATTGGGATACCACGCTTCCGGGGTGTTCATCAGTAGTAGGTCCAAGAAAAAAGTTCCCATGATATCCGTATGCGATAGATTGCAAACCATCTCGGGCCGATAGCATTGTGAGTAAAAGTTGGGTGGTTCTCGAATCAGAAATTCGCCAAAATTATTACCCAACACTCTTAGTATGGGTAACACGGACTTTGCATTCATTTGACTATAATCAATGAAGAGGTATCGACTGTCCTCCACCTCACTGGTACGAGCAGCAGTCTTAATGTATTGACGCAGTAGATGGATTAGGTTGAGCACAATGTATCGAAATAGAAGTGCTGTCTGCTGGTTGTCAGCCGCATTCAAGTCCTTGAACCATAGGTAATGGATGATGTTTGGAAGCCTTTGTTTATAGGAGTCATCTGTGGCCATCTCTTGTGCCATCCGGCTCAGATGCTCACTTTCTGTGTCTTTTTCAGCCACACACAGTGGTGCTGACCCAAATCCGTACTGAGTGAAATCCACATCGCGCATAGCAAGAGCAGTGTCAAGGGAAATTGGTAGCCGCAAGTTTTGAACTCGTTGAATTAAATCGACAACAATTTTAAAAACCATGTATGCGGAAAAATTCTGTAGAACACACTTGCACTGATCGTAGCAACCAGCCTCCAACAAAATCTGAGTTAGCTTATCCAGATTTTCGGGTGGAGTGCTTTGCGACATTCCTGGATAATCTAACTTCCGCAAAAAGCTCTTCCCCCGTCCACAAGCCAGTTCTTTTTCATGCTTCTCATGGAGTATTTGCATCGATGCTGCAATGGACAATGGTATGCAGTACGGACCATCATCGCATGGCGTTATTAGATCGCACATAAAACGCATTTTTGCGCCTTCAAAAAATGCATACTCGGGAATGGGTGTTTGGATGAGGCTCATCAGACAGGGCATGAGTGACGGGCCCCTTGACGGCGGTGGGCAGCCTGTGTCGCCCTCATTCTCCCCGCCTGGGCATACCACTTTCTCCATGATAGCTGCACCCACGTCAATCAATAATGTCTCCCAATCCCGGGGGCTTTCAAACCCCCCTCAAGTGACCTCACGTGACCCTTAGTCAGCACTTTTTGGTGTTCGGGCAGGAAGGAAGAAGCTAACTCAGGCATTTTCTTTGCGTTTACCTTTCTCCCATCTACGTTTCTGCATTTTAAATCTACGGACAGAGACGGGGAGAGGTGAGGTGGGGAGAGAAAGGGTAGAGGTTGGGTTAAGGGGAGGGCAATACGTCCATTATTCAGACGACCCAAGAAGCTAGAAAAGCCGACATAGAATTAAAGCACAGCGGTTGTCTTTGCTCAGTCATTACACGAATCGCTAACATAATTTAAAAGGTGGTGAGGGAATTGGGTCGCTCTCAATGAGACGAGCCACTTGTCAGTTGTTCAACCACATGCGGAAAGATTGTTTTAAAGGTTTGGCAAATGCATTGCTCCACTTGGAAGTTGCAATTGGGTTGATCGTGATTGAAGATGTCTCGTAAAGTGGCCACTGGCGACCACACCTTTGGTTGGTTCAGTAACAGTAGATTGAAGAAGAATTTGCCCTTGATGACGGCTTCAGGCAAATGGATTGCTCCCATTTCTTGAAGGAGCTCTTGTGCGAACTCAGGCGGTGTGCTAATTATGTACTTGCCCACCTTATTGCCCAGGACTCGAAGCGCCATCTCGATGGCCGCGGTATGTGTTTGAGCAAAATTGATGAGCATGTACTGGTCAACCTCGATGCCCTCAGTTGTGGCGATGGCAGCACAGCAGTACATTCGCAGTATTTCCAAAAAATTGATCATAATGAACTGATAAAGATTTTTCACATCTTCCCTATCCATATTATTTATGTCTCTGAACCAGAGGTAGTTGAGAATGTTTGGAGTTCGGCGTTTTAAAGCATCGTCCGTAATGATGTCTTCGATCACATTACCCATGTACCCAGCCTCCGAGTTGGTTTGGGGAAAGGGCTGCTCTGGTCCGCCGTACCTATGCTTGATGAGGTCCACATTGTGCATGACTCGAGCGGTGTCAATGGATATGGGCAGCCTGAGGAAGTCCGTCCTTTGGATCAACTCCACCAGCACTTCAAACACCATGCGTGCGGAGACAGAGGCGAAACTTTCTCGACACGTTTCAAGTGAAGTGGCTCGCATTAAAAATGCGACCATCTGCTCAACAACCTCCGGTGGATTAAGTTTCGGTATAGCTGGATATTCAAGCCTAGTAAAGAAGCTGTACATGTAACTTTGACTCAACTCCTCCTCAAACTTCTCACGTAGGATGAGCATCATTGCCGCAATGGGCAGCGGTATGCAGTAGTCGCCATCGTCATTTTGAGTCAACAGATCCTCTTCAAAGCGGACTCCTGAGCACTCAAACATCATGTCAGCAGTAATGACTACTCTAATAGCGTCCATTAAATTAAACACTGGTGGACCGCCCTCCCACGCCGGTGGCGAAGTTCCACCCAACATCGGTTCTGTAGATGCATCAGAGCTGTCATCCGACGGCACCTCCATGATCGGCCCACACCTATCAATCAATAGGGGGTGCAAGGAGAGGGACTTTTAAACCTACTTCCTTCTGATCCCATGTGATCGCATGTCAGGTGACGTTAAGGGGGTTAGCGAGGAGGAGGTGGAGGGGGGAGGCTTCACACGTCTCCTCCCCCTCTTGTTTCCACATCACACCACGGGTTTGCAGGGCGAAGGGGTGGGAGAGGAGAGAGGATGTGGGACAGTACGAAAAATGGTGAAGGGAAAATGTGATTCTCGTCTCACAACTAACACGTAGAAGGTCAATCCACTTGGACGACTGCCAATGCCTCTAATCCCACTTACTTTATTCTCCCACCCTAGAAGAAACCACTCATCATAGGTTTTCACTTCGTTCCATCTTTATTAGTTCTGTCTTTAATTTATTTTCATAAATTCAATTTTTTTCCTTCACATCCTGGAAAGAGCCCCAGGATAGAATTGTTCAAGACGCTGACAGGAGCAATCAGAATCTTGAAAATTGCAATTCGGGATGCTGTGAAGGATGAAGTCGGACACCACGGCGCCAATATACCATGCCTCAGGAGTGTTCAGTAGAATTAAATTGGAGAGAATGCGTTCAGCCAAAGCCATAAGGTTAGGGTCGCCCTCCTCTCTCTGTGTTTCTTTGGAGAAGTCGGCTGGTAGAAGTAAATATCGTCCAAATTTGATTTTCAGTTGACGTACAATCGTGGACATTAACTCCACGCGTGTTCGAGTGTAGTCGAGGAGGAGGAATCTGTCCTCCACCAAACCGTCAGGCAAGGGCGAAGCCAAGCAGAAGTCTCGTAGCAGTCGCATTAGATTAATTAACATGAATCGAAAGACAAGGTGAACGTGTCGATTCTCGGACCGCTTTAAGTCCTTGTAGAGCTGGTAATTATAAACATTGGCTATTGTCTGCAACAAGTCCTTTTCTTCAAGCATAATTTGCCCTACTGTGCTCATGTACTGCTCCGTTGTCTGTGATGACTCGGGCGGTGGGTGCTGCTGAAAGGGCGAGGGATCGAGAAGGTCTACAGCCTTCATGCAGGAGGTGGGAATACAGCCGACGTGCACTCGTAGATTTTGAGCGCGTTGAATTATACTTACCAAAATCTCAAACACCATACGCGTTGACAATGGCCTCAATTTTTCCATGCACTCATCGTAAGTGGGAGTTATCAACAAAAATCGCACCATCTCGTCCATTTCCTCGCGTGATAAAGCATTTTTTACGATTGGGTGATGCAATTTGTTAATGAAGCTCGCTTCGCGTCCCAAAAGCAATTCTTCCATATGCTTTGCATGTAGAACGCCCATTGGAGCAGCAATGGCCATGGGTATGCCGTAATCACCCCCATCCACAGGAAATGATAGGGTGCGATCAAAGAATAATTGTGCGCCTTGAAACAATTGATATTTGGTTATGGGGTTTCTGTAAAAATGCATGAGGCTAAACCTTGGAGGCCCACCAACCCACGGCGGTGGAGAATGCGGGGCCGCCGCTGGCTCTTCAGGTGTCTCATTTTGTCCACCCTCTCCAAATCCAGCGCCTTCTCCCGCACCTGATCGTGCCCACATTCGGGCCCCACCTCCAGACGGCATACTCTACCCCCACGCGTCAATCAATAGTGTTTACTGAGCTCGGGCTATTTTAACTTCCTCCAATCGACTGCACGTGATGTCATGTCACCTGTTTTTTGGGAAATAATAAGAGGTCTGGCAACCCATTAAACGAATATGATAGTACTATTAACAAGGTTTTCCCCAGGACAAAATAACAACTGCTTAACCTTACCATTGACTGGGTTTTTGGCTGCTCTTTTTTCCTTTATCTATTCAAAGCAAGCGATTTAACGTGATTAGTTGGCCCTAATTTACGTTTGATGTGTTGCACATGCTCCTGATCGGTGTGTGCTACTGAAATAAAATAAGTAGAAAACTGTTAATGGCTATTAGAAAGAAAGTTAATGTGAAATTAAAAGGGAAAAAACCAAGAGTATGGCTTTAATGAACATGTTTAGTCTTTACATTGCGCTTCGCGCATTCAATGAGGTTGATTTGCATGCCTTGTCATGCAAAATGAAACTGCACTTTATGCCTTTTTGCAAGGCTGTGAGCTGGCCGATGACAGCTTATTCGAAAATCGAGATGATCGAGTTAAAGATCGTGGACGGTGACCAGTTCCACTTGTATCCGATGCGAATTCTGAGCTGTTAAAGTTCCTTGTGTTTTCTAGTGCTCTACGCATTCGATGTTCCAAGTTTAAAAGAGCAACGTCGGCATAACATTCAGCATAGGGTAACTGCGGTGCCTGCTGTGGAATGAAGGCAGAGGCTGGCTGCATCATAGAACCGTAATAAGTATAAGCTGGAATAGAAGAATACAAAAGAGGAGCGTATTGTTGGAGCATCAAATCCATTCCATGCTGTTCGTACCTAAAAGGTTGAGTATAAAAGTATGCATCTGGTACAGGCTCTTGACTGCCAATTAAATTTCTGAAATTGTAACATTGAGGAGGTGGGTATCGCTGCAACATAATGTTATGCGGTGGTCGACCTCCTCCCAAGTTTACTGCAGCAGTATTCTCATAGGCTCTTAAATAATCATGCTGTTGCTGACAAATTAGTGTCCTAGGTGTTAGTCTATTTTGTGGCGGTGGACAGGATTGAGCACTCGGATCCCGCCAAACCTGATTACGTGAAGTAGGTTGACGAGCCTGATTGGATGCCCCAGTGACTGGGTCAGTTATTCTTAGTGGTCCGGGCGGTAATCTACTTTGTGGTGGTGGACACGATCGAGCACTAGAATCACGGCTATTCAGACCACGCGCAGTGGGTTGACAAGCCTGGTTTACTGCCGGACGTTGATGATGCTGACGATCAAGCGGTGGACAGACATGTCCACCAAGATCGCCAGCATTTCTAGCTTGCTCATTGGGTTGATTATGGGGGTTGCTGGCGGCCTCACCTCCAACAGTAATTTGAGAAGTCTGATTTGTTACCGGACGGCGTCTCCAAGCCCCATCTGAGTTCTGCGCAAGTCCAGCATATCGAGCTTTTTTGTGAAATGCCGATCGAGTTGACTTGCCGCAAAGTTTATCAAATGTGTTCATCTTTTCTAGAACCTCTTCTACAACACATCTTGTGTTAAAGCATGGACAATTCGGTGACACAGCCGCTAACGCACCTAATCTGAATCGATCAGACGAAAGCCCACAGTCGATTGCTTGCTTGGGATAGTTAGGTTGTGAGGACGGTTGTTTTTTCTGTTCAACAGCAACAGTTGGATCAGAGTTAAGCTGAGCAGAAGAGGACACATTACCACAATCAGAGGGCAGAGGGGGATATGGTTGAGAAAGAGGAGGCTTGGTTGCCTCATTAAAC